>PYST01000083.1:8497-81268 GCA_003049485.1 Ophioceras dolichostomum
CTCCCGCGAAGCCCCCGCCACCGCCGCCCAGGTGGCCCATGGCGTTGTGGCCCGCGTTGGAGTTGGAGGCGCGGATGCGCGAGTACTGGTACGCGTCGGCCGCGATGTCGGCTATAAACTTCTGCGTGGCCAGCGCGAGGAGCCGGGCGAGGCGCGGGTCGGTCTGTGGTGGTGGGGGGAGGCCGGCGCGGGTCATGTAGTAGTGCGTTACTGCGTCGGGTATCTAGATGATGGACACGAAGAGAAGAGCGAGGGAGACTGTCTGTTAGCTAGCTGGTTGAAGAACGGGAGCAGTGAGAGTAAGTAGCACGAATGCCGTGGCGAAGGGGCAGAAAGCAGGTAGGAGTGGCGGCCGAGGGCGCTGTGTTGCGCAAGCGCAAGCACCATTCGGGGGCGGAGTTCAGGAATAAGGAAAGAAAAGGGGATAGAGAGCAAGCAGTACGTACGATAGGAGCGTAATCGTCCATTTTGGCCATGAAGTCCTTCAGCGACACGTCCTTACGCGTGACGGGCTTCGGCTCCGGGAGTGGCGCGGCGGGCGCGGCTTCTTCGCCTTCTCCTGGTTGCTGGTGCTGTTGTGGGTCGCCGCTGTTGGCTTGTGATGCCAGCGCCGGCGCGCCTGGTTGCTGCTCAGTTGCGGGCATTTCTGAGGGTTGGTTCGTTGCCATCGTTTCGGTTAAGCGGCAGTTGGAGCCGATGATGATGGGGAAAGATTGATGGGCGAAGAGTTTTGCGCACACCTCGACGAACATTCCGAATCAAAGATCGAAGCATAACACTTGACGGCACAAAGAGGCTCGGAGACGGAGGTGGGTCGAGTGATCGCCACACGTGCTGTGTCACGTGGCTGTCCTGACCCAAACCTGTCGCCTCCAGGTTACTTTGACACAAGGAGCAGTAAAATGTTAGAAGAATAAAGACAGACTTTAAACCCTCAGTGCTATTATGTCTTGCACTTTCTGCGCTTGAGCTAAATCTGTGGAGATTTTGACTGTGCCAAACTGCTTTGATTTGATCCTGCAAACCTTCCGCCTCCCGGTATCATCACCTCCAGCTAGACACGCCGAGTTAATAGCACATTGAACACGGAAAATATCTCTCAAAGCCACTTCAAGGTCCCCGAGTGATTGGGTCGCTCTGGTAATATTGTATTGTAACCGTGTACTAGTGCCTCATAGTCCGCGTTGTAGTCGGCATTGGCTCGAAGCCATCATCGTCATCATCATCCGAGATCTCATCCGCGCTGTAGGTCGGGACTTGTTGCGTAGACCGCGTCGCTCGCTGCGGCGCCTGCGAAGACACAAAATTAAGCGTGGTCTGCTGTCTGGATGAAGACCATGTCGAGCCTCGAGCAGCAGGGGCGGCTGCAGCACGCTTCGGAGCTGCTGCCTTTGAAGCAGCAGCCGTGGCTCGCTTTGGAGGAGCTTTCTTCGCAGGGGGCGGGGCAGACTCCTCGAAATCGTCTTCGTCTTCGATGTCGTCGTCGTCGTCGTCCACAACCATGGCGTCTCCATCGTCGTCATCGTTGTCGTCACTATCTTCAAAAGGACCTTTCCTCCGACCGCCCTTCTTGACGGCGGGTTTCTTCGCTGCTGCTGCTGCTCCTTTCGTCGCTGGAGCAGCTTTAGTCGCCCGCGCCGCAGCCGCGCGCGAGGCGGGTGTTTTCTTCGTTGGTTGGGGTTGTGCGTCGCTCCAGTCGTCGAGGAACATGTCGTCATCGTCGTCGTCATTGTTGACCGGCAGCCGGGCAACAGCGCGCGCCGCGCCGCGTCCACGCCGGGCAGCCGGGACGGAGGACGGGCGCGTAGCGACGGACTCGGGCTCGTCTCCCTCCTGATCCGTCTCCACCGCCTCTGGCCGCAGCTCCCACTGGCCTTCGACGTCGGAATCGTAGTCGGCGGGGCGAGGCTTGTACCTGATCCTCTTCGCTGTCTTGTTCCCCGCTTCGTACTTGGCCACCTGCTTTTCGAACAGCTCGGCCATGCGCACCTCGACGTCCTTCTCGTCCACTCCGAGGTCCATCATGCCCTTGACTTGCGTGGTGAGGGAGTCCACGACGACATCTTCCATCGCGCGGCGGTCGTCTTTGGCCACGAACTGGTTGACGGCCTCACCCATCTGCTTGTGCGGGAGGATCTTGACGGCCTGGGCTGAGAGATAATCGGTCACGAGCTCTTCGACCTTGAGGATGTCGAGTGTGCCATCGTCCCCCGTGATATCAGGCACCGATGGTCCCGTCTTCTTGGTTGTTGCTGCAAAACAGGAAATGCACATGTTAGAGGGGAGTCCTTTTTTCATACTGTGAGAACGTCACGGGTAGCGAAGCAAAAGGAGTAGGGAAAAAAACACACCGGTGCTGGCACTGGCAGCCGCGCCCTTCCTGCGGTGGAAGTATATCACATCGTTCGTGTTGGCAACTCTTCCCGCGAAGCGATTGGAGAAGCGCTGTGGATTTTCGATTTCGTATTGCCCACCCTCTGGTGCACTGTACTCGACCTTGAGCCGGATCAATGGGAGTGGTGCCTCCGCACCCTCCGAGAGCTCTTTTCTGCCGCCATCCGTCTGCAGATCCACCCACTCATTCTCGGCCTCGACGATCATCTCGTCCACAATAGCCATGAGACGCTTGGTGACCTCATGGCGGTTCTCCTTTTCCTTCCAGAGCTTCTTGAGCCTGTTGTCATGTGCCAGAACGATTTCACGGGTCACGAACGGGCGGACGCTCTTAAGTGGGATTTTGTCAACCGTAAACTGCTTGCCTGCGACACTGACAACGGCGACATGCTTCGGGACGGCCTCGCCCGGCACCAACGACGTCGCCACGGACGAGCCGGGCTGCATGACCTGGAAGCCAGTCTCAGGGTTCTGGGTCGGGTCGATGAGACACTCGTGTTCGTGCCCCCAGACTATCAGGTCCATCCAGTCGGGCAAGAAGTTCTCGGGTAGGTACCCCGTCGCGGTGTGGGCGTGGTGGTTCTGGTGGAGCGTCAAGAGGTTGAACCAGTCGTCCTTGGCCTGGTCGGGCCTGAAGAACTTGACCTTGTGGTCCCTGAAAGTTCGGTGCATGCGCTCATCCCGGACGTTGCTCAGGCCGAAGAGTGCCAGCTTTGTCCGGCCCTTCTGCATCAACACCGGCTTCACCTCGATGTTGTCTGCCTCGGGCACGCGACCGAAGTAGTTTACGAGGCCGGCCACCTGGAGCAGGTCGAGAGAGCAGTAGTGGCCGTCGCCGCTGGGATCGTCGTGGTTGCCGTGGATGGAGAACACGGGGATGGAGATGTTCATGTCCGGGTCTTCGTAGTTCACGTGTCCGAACGCACCCTCGAACACCTCGGCGGCGTCGCACAGAAACTCGAGTTCGCATGGCTTCATGCCGAGGCAGTTTTGGCGTAGACTGCGCATGACCTGGTACATCGACTTGCGCGAGGGTTTATTGTCGTGAAAAAGGTCGCCGCCGAGCAGGACCATATCGACCTAAAGAGCAAACAAACAGATATAGGAAATAACTATCAGCTCGGGTGATTGACTAAATGGGACGGACATGTCGTCAGGGGCTACGCAACGGAACGGGCACGAAAAGGAATCGCACATCTTGGTCCTTGGCGATGTGCATCACCTCGTCGAAAGTCTTCCAGCTGTCATCGCGCCGAATCGGATCCCGTTCGCAGAAGCCAACATGGTTGTCGGTTGCAACCAAGATCCGTATTGTGTCCGCCTCTGTAGCATGCACATGAATGTGAATGTGGCTGATTAGCAGACGAATCGAACGGCTATGGCCGGCCAGAACTCATCAATCGCCCATGGCAGTTTTCCGGAAAGAATTAGGGAGCTCAAACCTGTGGCTGGCATCTTGTCGACTGAGTGGGAGTTGGCAGCGCCAGATTGCGCAAAGGAGATAAGGGCGCCGCTGCTGGGCAAGCGCAAGACCGCATCAAGGTCGATGGCCGCGACGAAGCACGTCAACCTCCGCGTAGCGCGACCGCCCTCCAAGCTCTAGGCACGCGAGATCACGTGGTAGTTTCATCCCGCCAAGTGGACCACCCCAGGACGGTGTGGAACGGCAGACGCGGGGAAGCTCTTCAAGTTCGAGGTCCTTTCCGTTTACGACAATAAACACAGCTGGAGGTACCCGAAGTCACAGCTATCACGACAAATGAAGATGGCACACTCCGGTTTTCATGTCCATAAAACATCATAGGAACATATTTCATTTCGTGTTAGATCGATCCTACAGGCTTCCCTAGCTTCTCTCTCTTCCTCCAGGCCAGAGCATCCTCGCACCCACCATGGCGACCCCTCAGAACTTCCATGGCGGCCATCCTTCAATAGAAGACGATCGCCGACGCGTCGCTGCACCACATCGCCGAAATGCGGCAAACAGACGAATACCAAGGGGTAAGTCTACCGGGTCATTCGGCCACAATGGCATCCCGGCCGCGTCTGAACAGGAAACGAATGCTCTGTCGTTTGCCCACTGCTGCCTTCTTTTTCCTTTGCGCCACAAGATATGTCCGCTCCTCCCAAAGCTCCCCTCCCTCGCATTTCCAACTTCACCAAACTTAGCATTGGTTGGGTGCAGCCTCTCTCACCCTAGTGAAGGTGCTTGGATTGTCAAGTGCCGATCAATTCCCTTTGGCTGTCTCTGCCCCGTCGATTCCTCCCAATCGCCCACCATCTCCATTCGAGACAGACAGTTTCCCCGACTCATTTCCGCGCCATGAATCACCACGCTCCCTTCATCTGTTGCATTCTCCGTCGGCCTCTTGAGGAGCTCGATGCAAACTGCCCTACTAGATCCGGCCCACGAGTCTATCTGAGACGGCCGCCCTCCGGAGATGGTAATAGGAGCCAGCTGCTAGCCCACGGTGGAAAAGTCGACAACCTCAACCATCTTGAAGTAAATCAATCGGCGACTGACATCCACACTTCTCTCGTCCCAGCACCGGACCCAGAACCAGAACCGGAGCCAGTGCCGGAAGGGCAGGCGAACGATACGGACACGACTGAGGAATACGAGGGAGACCATGACCCTAACGACGGAGCCGGCGAGGGAGGCGAGATCTTGTCAGACGAAGACGGGCACCACTGGGCCATCCAGAACCAGGCTGAGGGGGACCAAGACCTAGACGTGGAAATCCACGACGAGGAGGCGGATCCCGGGGAGGAGTACGAGTACGAGGAGATGGAAGATACAGCGCCGGTTTTTGACCCTGCCGCCCTGGGGCTCAAAGAGATCAACAACCTCGCCCACTTCAGCGTCAGTAGCCATAAGCCCGGCAACGGCGTAGCCGAGCTTCTGAGCGACGACTTGGACAAGTACTGGCAGTGAGTCTAGCCTCCCGAGCGACAGTTCCACGCAGTCCAGAGACTATCTATCACCCCAATCCACGCCTGCAAGAGCTGACTTGGCACCCGCTCAACACCCAGATCTGACGGTCAACAACCCCACCTCCTCACGATGCACTTCCTCCGACGGGTCGAGATCCGCGCTATCCGCTTCTACGTTGACTACATCCAGGACGAATCATACACACCGATCCACGTGATCTGGCACGCGGGGACGGGCCACCACGACCTGATGCAGTTCGGCGAGCAAAGCCTCGTCAGCCCGAGCGGGTGGCAGGACGTCGAGATCGAAGGGCTCGGCGGCGGGCACGACGGCAACTCGCTATGCTGCTTCATCGTGCAGATGCACATAAAAGAAAACCACCAGAACGGCAAGGATACGCACATCCGCGGCATAAAGATCTACGCGCTGGACGATACCGCGGTCCGTCGCGAGGGAGGGCTGCAGCTGGGTGAGATCGCCGACTACATGGAGGCCGCCACGTTGGAGCGCGCAGCAACAGCAGCGCTGCCGTCGTCCAGCGCCAGCCGCGCCTTAAGGGGAGTGAGGACGACGGCGACGATGAGGCCCGAAGAGGATGATATTGTCGACGAGGAGAGCGGCGACAACGGCCCTGCGCTGGGGCACAATGCTTTCAGCATGGCCGGGTTGTCCATACCCGACTTTATGCGTAAGCCAGAGATTCGCTGAGCTCGCGGACTCGTGCTTCTCCGGTGTGCATTTCTTAGTCGGTCTTTTCTTCTAACATATGGGCATACAACGCATGGCACGGCGTTTCGGCGACTGGTTGGGAGAATATGAAGAGATGTCCTCCAGCTGATAGACGCAATGATACCCCATTAATCTGCTTGCTGTGTGCGTTCCCCGAGCGACTCTCAACGCGCCGTCGGTTCATTCTCCGGCCATCTCCCACTTCGAGGTGAAGATATCTCGCTGCGTGAATTACCCCTGACGCATCTACTGATACTTCCGCGCCGACGAGATGGCTGTTTTCAACAGGTCTCCACGGGGCCGAGAATCGCCTAATCGGCGGCCTATCGTTCATTGATTTAACCTTCAATCCTTCTCCGACACAAGTCCCCAGCATGTGATATGCCGGTACCTTTTAGCAATGCATCATCTCTACCCGGTTTTCCATCCCTATCCCCAGCCCATGGCATTCCCGGCATCCATCTCTGTGGGAGTTAAGAGTGGGAGATCAGGGGCCTGACAAGGGGCATCAGGCGTCGGACCCGAAGGTCGGCATCCGGACCATGGTAGATTGAGTCATGGCATCCCAGCACAAGCTCCGGGCTTATTCCGGGCCCATTCAGCCGATGGATCGGACTTGGGCCTCCAGCCGACACCAAGCGGCCTTTTTAGTCTACCTTAGTCGCCTCTGCAGTGCCAAGACGAATTCTTCTGAATAATCGCCGAGACAACGGCCATTCTACAATCCCACCTGGCTACAGATATGCTCGCATATTATCATGCTGCGACTTCGACAAATGCCAGGTGGTGGCAGGGGAAATGCCTCTGTTGACGCGTCAATTGGTTTGAGAACCCCACCCTCAGCTGCAACTTGCCCCGCCACGGCTGAGGGTGAGGGTGGGGGACTGGAAGCTTGAAGTTCGAAGAGGTAGCTTCTGTCTGCCTCAATCACACTGACGACGATGAAGGCAATCTGCAGACATCGTCTCCCCGTGAACAGGCCATCGCGTTTCCTACGAGTATGCTTACATCCAAGCCCCGGCGGCGCGACAACCTACTTCCATTCGAAAGCTGAGCGGCGGCTTGCTGGTGCAAGTGGCCGTCCGCCGTCATTGTCGACACCATCGACAGCAACAACATCACGTGCTTCAGGAGCGATGGCGACGACGACGACGACGATGCTGGGGTGGTTCTCGGAAAAGCTTCACAGCTACATCTCGTCAGGCGAAGACTTCAGACTCATCGCCGCCGCGACTCGTAGCAACGTCCAGCTGGCCGACGAGGACGAATGCGAGGACGGGGACCGGCAACGCCAACAGCGGCGGCTGCCCCGACGCATCGTCATCCTCGACTCGTCCTTCAACCCGCCGACGCTGGCGCACCTCTCCCTGGCCGCCAGTGCGGTGCGCAGCGTCGGCCAGCGGGGGACACGACTCGTCCTCCTGCTCGCCGTCAACAACGCCGACAAGGCCCCCAAGCCCGCGTCGTTCGAGGCCAGGCTCGTCATGATGAACGCGTTCGCGAACGACCTCCAGCAGATGCTCGACGATAGCTACGTTACGGACGACTGCAGCTGCCCAGAAGAAGAGAATGACGACGACGACGATCGGATGGTCATAGATGACGAAGAGCCAGACATCCCCTGCGGCATTGACATCGCGCTCACGACGAAACCCTACTTCCACCAGAAGAGCGCCGCGCTGGCCGCCGCCGCCGAGGCAGCCGCCGAGAGCAGCCGCACCAGCAACGGCGGCGGAGCAGATACGGTCGCGCCGCCGCCGCAGGAGCTGATCTTCCTTGTCGGATACGACACGCTGATCCGCATCTTCGACCCGCGCTACTACCCCAGCAGCAACGGCACAGCTCAATCCTCCTCCTCCTCTCAACTCGCCGCTAGTAGCCCCAGCTCGACAACAAACACCACCGAAACCAAGACGACGACGCCCATGCAGGCGGCGCTGGACCCATTCTTCCGTCGGTCTCGGCTGCGCGTCACGCTGCGCGACGGCCCGGAGTCCGGGTGGGGCACGCTGGCCGAGCAGCAGGCGTACATGGCGGCGGTGCGGCAGGGCGACGTCCTCGTCGCCGCCGGCGGGCGGGCGGAGTGGGGCGAGAGGGTCGAGGGCAGCAGCATCAGCATCACCGGGACCGATGACGGTAGCGGCGGTGGTAGTGGAAGAGGGGAGACTGCGCGGACGGCGTACAACGACGCCATCAGCAGCACGGCGGCCAGGGAGGCGGCGCGCGACGAGGACTGGGACCGGCTCAGGGCGCTCGTGCCTGTCGGCGTGATGCGGGAGATTCAGAAGATGCGCCTTTACCTTGCTGAGGAGGAGGAGGGGAGTCCATAGTCGGAGGCCATACTATGGGAGACGAACGCCGGTTCCTTTGCATTGAGGAGGAGTATGTAGGCGCGCAGGATTTACTTATTTAGCGTGTATGGGATGATGGATGTTTGGTCTGTATTCTTTGCCGAATATCCGTCAACAAAATGATTAATGATCGAATTTTCTACTATCAGAGCCAGGTTCAGTTTCGCCAATAAGGCCTACCTAGTGAAGGGCAGAAGCCGACGGTACTCCCTCTTCTCCTTCTCCCGGTCATTCTACGATCCACAGCCCTCGGCGCCAGTGACTCAAATCAAAGCCTTATCCTTATCCAACACCCTGGAAAGCAGAGTTTTCACAAGCCGCCGCCAGTTTGCTCCATTCACGGCTCCATTCACGGCTTTATTCACTTCATTGTCCAGCGAAGATAACTCGTCCAAACAGCCAAGACCCCACTGTCCAGGCACCGAGTCATCACTGAATCAGAAACTTTTTGGCGGTCAAACAAGGCAGAAAACTTTTTTCAAGCCAGTGCGGGCATGGCCCGTGCGCCAAACCACAAATATTTAAGAATGCCCTCCCCTCCAGAATCTTTGATTCATTTCTTCTCTTTTTCTTCTTCATGCGACAGTACTTCATAGAATCATTTCTATAGTATTTGTCCCACTTCTTTGTTTCCCAAAGAAGCTTCAGAAATCCACCCTGGTTGATGACCGAAAAATCCTCGCTGCCCTAGAGTGAAAGCCCGGCTTTTTGCATTTGTCCTCGATCTGTCCGAAAGGATGGCGGCACCGCCTTCGGGAGCGGTGTTTTTTCGTATAGAGGACTGTGATGATCTCGACCCTGATCACTCCGAGGTCTTGCCTTCGGGCGCTTGGACAGGGTGGGCTTCGATGGACGTCTGACAGGCTCTGTCTCAAACTACTTCTGCTTTTCTTTTCATTGCGGTTCGCGGGCTTGCCCTACGACGTGAAGAAGAGACTTTTGGTTTGTGGGGCCGCGATGCTGTTGGACCCCAGGCAGATTTGGACGAGCACCAAACTCATCTGCAGCGTCGCTTCAGACCCGTTTGAGCCACGCTGCTGCCCTACCCAGCAGCACCAAATCGTCGTCCTCGGGGTCTGGATGGTTTTGTTTCTGTCTGCGCCCGCCGGCGCCGCTGTTTCGGGGCGAGGCTTCCTGTGGGCACCCCGGGGCATTTTGGCAATTGTGCGACCGCCGAAGTCGCGCCCAAAGTTCACCGCTGTCCCCTCTGGCTGTACGGCCGGTAGAACACGTGCCGTATGCATGCCGTCTCTGCGCCGATCAACGTGGACAAAGAAGGTGTCGCGAACGATGCCCGACATTGATTTTCAGCTTCTTTCTTGGACAGCTACATCATCAGGCTGTGACATGAGCACGACGTTTTGTACCCTGACTGGCTGCCGCCAAACACCCGCCAGGTCGCCGCCGGCTTGCCGTTCAGCCGGCCCGTTCCATCAATCCCTTGCGCGATTGCTTCCCAGCTCTCTGGGGCTCCATCCGTCCATCCCCCCTCATCGAGTGGTCGCTCCGTTCGACTCACCAGCGCTATACACAGGCGCTGTACTTCAGCGACGTCGCGACCTCCTAGTACTTCATCCCCAACCCCACGGCTTCCTCACCATTGACTCCAGTCTTCCCCCTTTCCGTTATCAAGATTCCTCGGCTTGAAAACCCCCTGCGCTTCTTGTGCTCCATCTGGCTCCGACCGTACCGCCGGCCTCGCATGCTGTCCCTCCATCATTAACCATCCTGCCGCAGTGTGACCATCCAATCCGGGTTGATGCGCCGCCCTCCCGCTGAGAAAGACACGGCGGCGCAGCAACGTATGATCACTGCTCTCCGTAGGTGACGGGACGGTCTTGCTAGAGGTTATCTGCTTTCTGTGACCTTGCAAGGGGCATTCTCGGCCTTCAATGGTCGGAATTACTTGACTTCCTCTCCGTCAACCTCAAAAGTCCGGTGTTACCAACTCACCGACCACATCTCCCTCATCTTAAACACTCTATGCGGTATGACGGCACGCTGTTTGGCATAATGCCCGATAGCAGCCCATAGCGCGCTGCCGTAGCCAGGCNAACAGTGTCACAGTCCCCCATTAGGCTGCAGGCATCCTGGCCCTTCATACTGTCGTCCGGGAGCGGCCTGCAGCCAGCAACCAGCAAAATCAAGATCCCCTGTCCGGCTTGCGGCATCAATGCATGGCCTGCTTTTCGGAGATTTTCCTCACCTCGGCAGCAGGTGTGGATAGGAAGAGGGCCTTTGTCGGCGTTCACGGCGTGTCTACCGACCCATACGAAAGTTCACAACAGGGCCGACATCGCATCAACCCGCAAAATGCACCAACAGGGCTTCAACCCACAGACAGAAACGCCACTGGAGCACTGCTGTCAGTGGTGCAGGGAGCCATGCGATGGACGGGTTAAGTGAACATCATCATTTCCTTCTGCTCCAAGATGGGATATAAAAGAATGCCACAGCCCCCTTCTGCTGAAGGCTTCCAGCTGGTTAACGCCAGTGGTCATCACGCCTCCTTTCTCTAACACTCCGAGGTCACAATGCGCCTATTCATTGCTCTATTGCTGTCCCACCTCTTCAATGGCGTCGTCCCGGCCGACTCTCCCCGTCGAGGGCCGCCCCCAAGACGCCCAGTGAGGCGACAAGAGGACCGTGCGGCTCTGTCAGGGAGGTACATCATCGAAGTGCCAGAGGTATGTACGCACATGCACAAACGAGACTGGACTTGGCTCGCACATCCGCTATCCGTTGCTTTCCACGCGTGCCACATCCACCGTACGCAGAGCCTGTGCTGATGACAAGGGCCTCTCCTCTCCGACCTTGCCTACCAGGGCACCAACCTTGGTCTCTTTTCGTCGCACGTGAAGACTGCTGGTGCCAGGGTCCTGCGAACCTTCAGCACGCCGGGGGTGTTCACCGGTCTATCGGTAGAGTCTCCGAGTGACAACATCGACAGCCTCGAAGCGTTGCCACAGGTTGCTCGCGCTTGGCCGGTGTCAAGAATCGCCCTCGAGCCGTCCGTCCCCGAGAGCGAGCGTTCTGATGTTGATGTCCCGGTGGCGGCCAACTACTCGGTGCACACCTTCACGGGAGTCGATAAGCTGCACGAGCAAGGAATCTTTGGCAAAGGGGCCAGGATTGCTGTGATAGACACGGGCGCTGACTACAACCATCCTGCGGTAGGTGCAGCCCTCACTGGTGCTGAGATCAAGGCATCGACTACCGTACTACCAATCTAAGTAGACCTCAGGAGAGGCACCTGGACTGCCCAGCTGACCAACATTCAACACAGTTGGGGGGTGGGTATGGGCCGGGGTACAAGATCGCAGGAGGCTTCGACTTCGTGGGCAATCCGGGTGAGCTTCTCACACTTAAGATAACCCGAATCATCAATCACCGAAGAGTTGGCTTTGTTGATATGCTGAGCTGACACTCGCAACCCTTGGTTGAAAAAAAAATTGAAGAGGACTTTAGAAAGAAAAAGGAACCCGACGCGGACCCGATGGACTACATGGGCCACGGCACACACGTGGCGGGCATCATCGCGGGCAAGAACGAGTGGTTCACAGGCGTGGCACCCGAGGCAACGCTTTACTCCTACAAGGTGTTCGGCGACTACGACGCCTGGACGGACGAGGACACGCTGATCGACGCGTTCCTGCTCGCCTTCGTGGAGGGCGCCGACGTCATCACGGCCAGCATCGGCGCCGTCGATGGCTTCCTGGACGGCACGGCGTGGGCGGTGGTGGCATCGCGCCTGGTCGAGCAGGGCGTGGTGGTGACCATCTCAGCCGGCAACTCGGGGGCTAGCGGCCCCTTCTACGGCAGCAGCGGCTCGTCGGGCAAGAACGTCCTCGCCGTGGCCTCGACCAACCCCTACATTCTCGCCGCGGAACCGTTCCGGGCCACCTTCACGACGGCTGACGGGGAAGCGTCCAACACCACCACCACGACGCTCGGCTACCTGGTGGGTACGCAACTCTGGAACGCCAGCGGCCTGCCCATCATCCCCACCAGCCTCGACACAAATGTTCGCGATGACGCCTGCTTTCCTCTCGTCAACGGCACGGGACGCACCAATGGCACCACCAATGGAACCACCAACGGCTCCTCCCCTGTCCCCGACCTCACCAACGCCATCACCCTCGTGCGCCGCGGCAGCTGCCAGATGTACATCCAGCAGCAGCACGTCGAGGCTCTCAACGCGCGCTACGTGCTCATCTACAACGACAACCGCACGGCGGATCAGCTCTTCACCTCCAGCAACAGGTCAGAGCTGGCCATGATCGACGGCCCAACCGGCTCCGCCATCGTGGCCTTCATCAAGGCCGGCGGTAACGTCACAGCCGACTTTTCCTACCGCGGAGTTCCCTCTTCCTCCGGCGCGGTCGTCGGCGCCTTCAACCCCACCGGCGGCATCCCCAGCTACTACACCTCGTGGGGCCCGCTCCACGAGCTCGAGTCCAAGCCTGACGTTGCCGCGCCCGGCGCCGAGATCTACTCGACCTACCTGGCCAACGGGTGGGACCGGCTGTCGGGCACGTCCATGGCCTGTCCCTACGTAGCCGGCGTAGCAGCGCTGTACATCAGTAGGTACGGCGGGCGGTCCGTCCACGGGCGCGGCTTCGGCAGGACACTGACGGACCGCATCCGCGCGTCCGGCACGCTGGTGCGGTACGGCATGTACGACTACAGGACGCAGATGTGGACGTACGAGCACTGGGCTCCCGTGCCGCAGGTCGGCGGCGGGCAGATCGACGCGTTCAAAGTCGTCAACTACACCACCACCTTATCCTTCGACCCCATCGTGCTTAACGACACGGCTCACTTCAGCCGCTACCACCCCATCGAGATCACCAACGGCCACTCCGGACCCGTGACGTACAACTTCTCGCTCGTCGCGTCGGGCACCTTCGACGCGCAGAGCCCCTCTTCTCCTGCGTACCTCGCCTCCCTGACCGAGCTTTCGTCGCTCTACTCCTTTACGCCCGAGGTGGCCCTCCCAAGCGACGGCGGCGCTGTCTTCACCGTCCAGCCAGGTGAGACTCGCACGGCGCAGCTCGCCTTCTCCCCGCCATCGCTGGCAAAGCTCAACGCCTCCGCGCTGCCCATCTACAGCGGCAAGGTGCTCATCTCGTCGTCCGCGGGCGAGTCACTGTCGATCCCCTACGTCGGCGCGGCCTTCGACCTCAAGGCCCAGCTGCGGGGCAGCATGTTCCTGCCGTCCACGCCCTACCAGCGGTCCGGGCCCACGCTCGCCAACATCTCGGCGTACCACACCTACGACTTCAGCGACGCGGGCCTGGCCGCGGACGCCTTCCCCAAGGTGTTTTATGGGCTGAAGTGGGCGACGCGCCAGATCCGCTGGGACGTCTACGAGGCCGGGTGGCGGGAGCAGCAGTGGTCGTACTTCCCGCCCGTGGTGGGGCGGGACGGGTACGTCGGGTCGGCGACGTCGTTCAACATCTCCGAGTCCGGGTTCGGGGGCGAGTCGCGGTGGAATCCGAGGGAGATGGACCGCGAGGCGACGTTCGCACTGCCGATCAGCCGGTTTAGGTCTGCCAGGAGGGGCGGCGCCGGCAGCTGGTCGGTGAACTTTGCGCTGTGGTGGCTGGGGAAGCTCGCGAATGGGAGCTATATCGCTCCGGGGAATTACACGTATGTATCAACTTTCTCTGTCTGGCTGTCTGTCCTCTCTCCGTTCGCCAATCTTACCTTTTCTACCAGCGAGCTAACTCGTTGACCGTCGAAAACAGAATCCGTTTTGCCGCCCTCATTCCACTGAGCGACCCCAGCCACTCCGACAACTGGGATGTGTGGGAGACTCCCGATATCACTGTGCTGCCGTACACCGTCGGGACCAAGAACAGGACTTTCTCGTGGTCATGAGAAGGTTCCTGATGCTGGCAGAGTGTAGCATGACAGGACCCCTTGTCATCGTTTTGTTCATGTCTTATCGTTCTCTTCTATATTCTCTCGTTCTTCTCATCGTTCCTTCTCATCAGACACCTCCACCCGGGCATCAGTCTAAGCAGGCTGTGTTCGTCTGCCTGCAGTGCAGTTACAATTTATTTTGCCCCACGAAGATGATGCTTATTGCCCAACGCAGAGGTGTCTTCTTCTTAGTCCCAGGCAGCATTTTGTTCGCCCACTCGTCCGTGCCTCTCTTGAAGTGAAATCCAAACCCAAAGCCTAGAAACTAGGTAGTGAATACTCGATGTTGATTCGACGCACTTGATACGAACCCCAGCCACCGATCGCTGGCACCAATGAATAATGCATTGCTTCTTAAGTCATGCCTTGCCCCCACAGAATTGTTGACCCTGCTCAGAAACTGTGGTTCGGATGCGCGTCCGGCTGCTAAGACAAACGCGTTCTCATCATTTGTTGAATGTGATGGTGTTGAAGCTGATATTCGTGATGCCGCCCAACAACCCCCCGAATAAATGCATTCCGTTCCCTTACGCTTCTCACTGCTTCTCGTTCTGCGCGTATATAAAATTCGCCGCTGTACCACATTGTAAGTCAGTCATTCGATAAGTGAGTTCGCCACGCCTTTTTTTTCTGTTCCGCGTAGTCGTCCTCTCCTTTCCACGTTTGCGGCGTACCCAATGCGACGAAAACGCCAATAGCTTACTCACCATGTCCATTACACCACGGAGAAAACGACAGGAGAGGAAAGAGAAAAAACACCTACCAATAGGCACAAGTCCGTTCTCCTCCGCCCACTCCCTAACCCCCTTCCCAGCCTCTCCGCGGCCATGGCCCCACCTCTTCCTCTCGCTCGGCCTCGACAGGTTCAGCGGCTCCTTAGTCGCGTTGATGGGCGCGAATGCCAGGAAGACGTACCGATGGGACCCCGTCTTCTCCGGCGGGCCGGGCGGGTAGTAAGGCACGACGTCCTTGAGGCTGAGAGTCCACGACATGCAGCCGCTGCGGCAGCCGCCGCCGCCATCGTCGCTGCGGAGTGGAACGTCACGTATTGTCGCGTATGGTGTAGCGTATGGTGTAGCGTATGGTGTAGCGTATGGTGTAGCGTATGGTGTCGCGTATGGTGTCGCGTGTGGTGTCGCGTATGGTGGTGGTTTGGGAGTGACGACGACGTGGCCGGTCGCGATCCAGTGGCAGAACTGGGACCATCTGGGGTTGAAGTGCGAAGGCGCGTCCGGATCGGTGAGGACTATTGCGTAGGTTACGTTTGAGGGTGCTCCGGGGATAGTAGTGGTAGAAGCAGTAGTGCTGCGACAAGCTGAAGAAGAATAGACGCAAGGAGGGGCGTGTTGTGGGGATGATGGCGATGAGACGGCGCCGTCGATGCCGTTGCGCTTCTTGTTGGATCCTGGAGCTGAAGGAATAAAGGTAGTCTCGGTGGGAGTTAGGGTCAGGGTCGGTGCGTCCTGTAGCTTATCCGGCTTCAGCGAGTTGCCGAGCTCGGCCTGGTTCTTGAGCGACCACGCGGCAGCGAGCAGGAAGGCGGGTGTGAAGTCGTCGATGACTATAAGGCCAGCAGGTACGTGGAAAAGAGAGAGAGATTGTTAATGGTATGGATGGCCTTCCCCCCCCTCCTCTCCAGAACCATCTCGATTTTCCCGAGCGAGCCACGTGGCGACTGACAGACACCCACTTACCATCTGGGATGATTTCGGCGCGGATGAGTCTGCCGAAGTAGATAGTAGGCACCAGGAATCCGGCGAACTAACGTGTTAGTGTCTGTCTTGCTGTCTTAGAGGAACCGATGATGTGGCGGAAAAGTGGCGGAAGTGGGTTGTAGTGACTCTAGGGCGGCCTTTAGCGCACTCATCACGGACTTCCTCGGCGTCCGGCGCCGTCGTCTGCTTCCCCGGTCCTAAGACCCTCTGTGGGTCGCGATTGGGCGTCCCGGCTGGTACTGCGAACCCGACGGCGATCCCGATGTGGAGGGTGACGAGGGCGGCGCCGCCCAATATCGCCAGTCTCTGGGCTCGCATTTTGGGTGGGGAACTGGTGTCAAGTCTATTCCTGAGCGCTGAGTTCGAGCCTTTCTTCCTGTCTGGGTGAGAATGAAGATTGAGGATGCTGGATTAAGTAGCTACCAGCCTTCCAATTGTATTGGGTCTAGCGTTTTTTCTCACCCTCGCTGAATCGTTGGGAAGAAGTGATTTCCTCTGAGTTCCTTGGATAGAGGAGGAGAGCCTCAGGCTTTCTAGTGCAGTCGGCTGCTTCCCCTCACGAAGGCCCTGCGGTGACATCATGACTGGCCAGGCCTTCGCAGACTCCGTGCACTGAAGCGATTTCCCCGCATTTCGAAGAGAGCGCCGCCAAAACGCTTGCTGCAGGCGCCGCCCTTTCACGGACGAACCTGCACAGACACTGTCGCTCTTTTGTCCCCAAAATTTGTATTTCAGCCGTGCGTTCGCCTATGCCATGCTCCCGTTGAAAATTAGGTTGGAAGCTAGGGTACGTAGCCTAAGTCCCCCACAAGCAGGTACCCTCCAGGTCCTTGGGTGTTTACGTGTTTACCTGGCCCTGTGCTGTCAGTCATGCCAGATCTGCAGGGGAGACACACGAGTCACCACTCAGGAGTGACCCCTGAAAAGAGAAAGAAACGCCAGGCTGGTCCGCCAGTCAGGCTGTAACAGCTCACTCTTCAACAATCGAGTTTATCTGTGATTGCAATTGATACATTCGTCCCTTCGATCATGCACTTGATACTATCTTCTTCGCGATTTGTTCCTTAATTGCCGGCTAGGTAGTTTGCCCGAGGGCCGTCGGAGCTACTTCGCTCCCAGGAAGACATCTCGCAAGGCCACCCCATGGACGTGTTAAAATAGGTCGGACCAGGCAACGTGGTGGACCAACCCCAAGCATATTTATTTGCCGTAATACCCAGCTGAAGAACGTGTTCTGAAGAGTACGTAGTGCAGCCTCAAAAGGCGCCAGCCTCTGCAATGGCTCCGGTCTCTTCGATCGTTGTCTCCTCCGTGTATGTGTGGTTGGCTGTCTGCCGGCTTATTTTTGATGGCCGTCGAAGTATATCTCTCGACTAGCTCCCGTCTGCCTCCCACTAGCCGTGATTATCAGGGCCGACAGACTGACGGTCAGGTTGTGGGGCCGGCGGGCGGCAGCAGATGCTCGTGGATACGTTTGTTCAGTTGTATTTTCCCGAACGATGGTGTCTCGTTTTAACGCAGGACTTACTGTCAGGTCTGCTTATCAGCTGGATGGGAAGCTAAAGAAGATACCTACGTGTAAGGGAGGTCTGATACTCAGCCAGCTGGCACGACAAAGCAGAGGTAATGCCGCACTAATGGAATGTGTAGCATGGCGGAATCACCTGATGGCATCCTTAGCCCCGGGCTCTACAAGTGTTGAAGCCAATGTCTTCTTAGCGATGGATGTGGAGGACCAGTTGTCTGGCGCATCCGCCTCCCCCGGGACTCACATCCGCTGTGCCTTCCTGATAACCCTTCTGTTATTATTCTCCGCCTACCTCCCCACCGCATCTCTCCTTCCTGTTCCTGCTTCCCAGAGCAAATCAAGGGTCCTTCTACGGTCCCAACTCTCGACAACCCTGACTAAGTCGACGACCGTGATCCTGCAGCCGCAGCAATGCCGTCCCTCTTCCGGAGTCTCCTGTTCTTACTGTCACTCCCCGCCGCGATACTGCCGCCATCAGTCTCCGCACAAGGTTCTGGGTCCTCCTCCAGCGGTGGGAGTCCGGATGCTCTCGCTCACCTGCCGAAATGCGCGGTATTAGAAGCCACCCTCTCTCATCTCGATCCTCATATATTGTTCATCGTGCTAATAATGAAGGCCGCCTACGTGTCATCATCTAGCTACCATGCTTCCTCTCGGCTCTGTCCGCCTCGCCCTGCTCGGCAACAGACACAACATGCATCTGCACGAACCAACAGTTCATGAGCACGGCGCAAGACTGCCTCTCGAAAGCGTGCTACCCTAAGGACCTTCTAAGTGGGTATTGAACTCATGATTTTGGCTGCTGGGTGGCCAAGAGAACAGCGGAACCCGACCAGCAGAACCAGAAATGCCGTGGGCTCAGCGCGTTGGCTAATCATAGGTAACTTTGCCTCAGTCGTCAGAAACATGACCGCAGAAGTATGCGGCGAGCCGGTGCGCAACATCGCCAGGGACTTCCCAGCCACGGCAGTCAGCCTGGTAATCCTGACGACCGTCCTGGTGGTTATCCGCTTCTGGGTGCAGATTCGCCTCCAGAGACGGCCGCTCGGGGCGGAGGACTGGCTCGTCGTAGCCGCCCAGGCCTGCGCAATCGAGCTATCCGTGGCGGCCGTCGTCGGCCTTGTCTGGAATGGTCTTGGGCAGGACATGTGGGCGGTGCCGGCCGACGACCTGGCCGAGTTTGGCCTCTGGGTCTGGACCATGCAGCTGACCTACTTCTCGTGCATGTCGCTGTTCAAATTCTCCCTCCTCTTCTTCTTCCTCGGCATCTTCCCCAAGATCCGCCGGCTTATCTGGGCCACCATCGCCTTCAACAGCTGCTACCTCGTCACCTTCCTCGTCTTCAGCGTCGCCCAGTGCTCGCCGCCCTCGTACTTTTGGCGGCAGTACTCGCTCGACCCGACCATTGAGGGGTCCTGCCTCGATGGCAAGGTTGAGATCTACACCCATATTGGCATCGGAATTGCTCTGGATTTCTGGATGCTCTTGCTGCCCCTCTTGCAGCTAAAGGGCTTGCAGCTGCACTGGAAGAAGAAGGCTGGTGTGGCACTTATGTTTTGCGTTGGCACTTTGTAGGTCATCACTTCTTTCTCACTCCCCCACCTTCATCCGGGTCCTGCAGGCCTGCGAGGTCTTCTGCAAGCCCCCTTTACTTATACCTGCTGCTAACTATCTCGGAACGCCCCTGGCCTCGCCTCTTTTTGGCCGTTCGCAGTGTTACGGTCATCAGCATCCTCCGCTTGATAGCGCTCATCGATTTTAGAACAGAAAACATCACGTACGACTTCTACCCTGCTGTATACTGGTCTGTCATTGAGGCAGACGTGGGAATCATCTGCGCCTGCATGCCGGCGCTCAGGACGCTGCTGGTGCGCCTCATGCCTGGGATATTCGGCACCAAGAACTGCAGCCAACGGACGCCAGGCGGCCCTAGGCTCGGTGGCGCTGATGCAGCAGTGGCCGATGCCGGACCCGGGGCTGCCTTCGACGTTGAAGCTGCGCAGTGGAGGGCAGCTGCGAAGCTCAAGTCGATCAACTCATCCCAGTTCTCGTCCTTCCACTCTCGCAGTACAGGTGGCGGTAGTGACTGGGAAAGCTTCTCGATGGAGTGCCGAGACCCTCTTCCCACTCCCAGTCGACCTGATACCTCCCTATCACACCATGAGCAGGTTGTAACTCAACGCGATCGAAAAGATTCGAGCAGCCTCTGGCCAGTGGTAGCCGTGGGTGAGGGGGATAGTCAGCAGCAGCTGGACGTTGGAGCTGGCGAAACCGGTCATATTCACAGCGAGTAGTAATCAAACGGGAGGGGCACATATCACCGGACGCGCGACGTTTAGGCAAATATGGACGGGTGGACAAGCGGTCGACATTGTGGTTTAAAATAATAGACAATAGATATGGTCATGAAAGACGTGAGCGCCTATCACGGGTCTCCTGCCTGTTGGACAACCGGGCCATCACGATGCTGGAGGCCAGTTATAATTACTGTGAACCCCGAACCGCGCCGAACGAGGTCGCAACATCTTCAAATTATTCAAGACCCTGGATAAGGACCCGGGATACAAATAGAGTTATAGGATGACGCAGTAGAATACCAAAATGCCGGGAATCCATCTAGCTCGACTCTGTCGTTGCGTCATCCATTTCCTCGCAGCTACACTCCTCAACATGCCCTCGTGATCTTATCGTCCGGCCGTGCATCACCTTCTTCCGGCCCGGACGGCCCCCTTGTCAGGCATCTCCGCCATATTGTTCAGAGAAGAATGCGATGCAAGAATGTCACAGCAGTGGTCCTCGGGGGCTCGCTGCTGCGACTCCTCCTACAAGCAGCATGGGCGATCCAGAACGTTGATGCTACTACGGCCCGATCCGGATCGACTGCAGACTCTAGGGTGACACCCTCCGAGAAGATGACGAGTGCGGCTTCCCCTGAGGCCCAGCGCTCGAAATTTGCCTCAAACATCGAGCATGGCCGGATCGATCGCTTGATTCAGCAGACTACTACCTTAACAACGGACGTGTACGTAGGCAGAGAGGCCGACTACCAGCACCAAGCCCGTCCGCCCAAGGAGTCATCACCCGAGCCACGAGGACTATAGCAGTGAGCTGACAAGCAGTGGATGTTCACCTGTAGCTTTGCGACCGTCACCGTAATCGACTCAACCGTCACAGTTGGCACTACCACCGTGACCAGTACAAGCACGACAACTGCGATCGACCGACACCGCCAAGTGAGCCCTCGCCAAGAAGGGACATTATCCCCCGAAGAGATAGAAGAGGCGGAAGTAGAGGCCGCGGAGGAGGCCGCAGAGGAGATCGCAGAAGAGGAGGCAGAAGCAGAGGCTGAATCTGAAGCCGAGGCAGCGGCCGAGGCAGCAGCAGACGAAGATGCCAACGAAGATGCCGACGACGACGCCGACGACGACGACGACAACGATAACGATAATGGCGACGACGACAACGCCGACGACTTCGTTCCACCCATCATCCCCTTCCCGCCCTTCCCACCATCGCCTCCCCGACCGCCTCTCCCCACCACAACGACCGACCCACCCCCGATCCCCTGCTCAGACCCGTCCGACCCCCTCTGCGTCAGCGGCACGCTCGTAACGCGCCTCGAGTTCCTCACGGTCCACCGCACCGCTTCCGTGCTCGCCACCGCCACCGCCAACGCCGTCCTCGTGCTGCACCGGTGCAGCGGCCCCTACGCGCGCTCGGGCGGCTGCTACTCGCCGCCGTCCTGCCTGGGCGGTGGCGTCAGCGGCGTGTGCGACTGCGGCGTTGACATCTCGGGGAAGGGGGCGTGTTGGCGAAGCGCGGGGCGGTCGTGTGCGCACATTCCTACTTGTGGTAGCAACTCTGACTGTGGTCCTGGGGGTGTGTGTATATCGCATTTGAACTGTTGTGTGAGGCCGGCTGGGGGTAGGCAGTATTGCTATGAGTATGCGCCGGCGGGGGAGTGTCCTAATACTTTTGGGAGGAGGGGAGGGATGTTGGGAGGGAAGGTGGGAGGGGCCGTGGGAGGGGACGACAAGGAAGTGGATAGAGGTGAAGAACGGTTCTCGGTGCCGTTTGATGGTGGGGTTGGGCAGGTTGATGAGTTCCCTGGCATGAGTGTTGATAGGCTCGGGGATAGGTGAGACTAGTATACAACGACCGCAGCGTATCCTGTTTTGAATAGAATTGGATCAGTGTCGCGTCGTTTACCTACCTCTACCTCGGCGGATGCTAGCTGATGCTGAAACAGACGCTGCTGCTAAAGCCGTTGCTGAAGCTGCCGCTGAAGCTGACCATAAAAATACTGTAGGAAAACCCACTCCCACTCTTCGTTTTCCCGAACCTCCACCTCATCTGCAAAACATTCCCCTCTGGTGGCTGCATAGGCACATACCTAGGTGTAGGTATGCAACCCCAGTACGAAGGTCGACTGCAAAAGTGTCGGAAATGAGGAAGTCACGTTAAAGTCACGTGGAGTCACGTGACTTACTGTGCTGAACGCTTCAGGCAGGCCTGAACGGTGACAACGGTACAGTAGAGAGATGGCAGAGACTCCGGCTTCGGCAAAAGAAGCGAGCTGGAGGCATCCCAGTGTGGTGCAATTAAGATTGCACGAGGTGCGAAGCTCTTCTCCCTCGCCTCCTATTAGTAAAGTCCCAGCAGATGGCAGTGGCGGCAAAACGCTTTTCCTGATCATCGCCCGCCCCGCTACCCCGCGTTCCCCAATCGTCTGCCGAAAAGTGCGGGCTGCAGCATGAAGCTCAATCCCACCTCCACTGCCTCATCATCCAGGCCGGTCCCCATCGAGAGCCAGTGATCTCTAAACGGTCGTTTAAAAGAGACTTGATGTCTCCTTTGTTTCGTCATGATGATTCTCTTCCTCCGAGCCCAAACGTATCCTCGCCTGCAACCGCCTTGAGAGAGCCCCGACGACCCCTCCAAACCGACGACGAGGTCGATCCTTGATTCCCCGCCACTGCGTGCAATCCGTCAGACTCCCCGCAAAATGGCGGCACCGAGCAGCACCCCAGGCATGCTCCACGTGACGATGCAGCCGAAGCCCGACCTCTCCGAAGACCAGTTCCACGAGTGGTACAACAACGAGCACGGCCCGACGCGTCTCCGTCTGCGGTCCATCTTCTCCAACGGCCTCCGCTTCCGCGCGATCGACTCGGTCGAGCCGACCTACCTCGCCGTCTACGACGTACCGTCTATGCCGCTCCTGGCGACGCCCACGTACACGACACTCCGCGAGAACCGTTCTGCCCGCGAGGCCGAGATGATCGGCCAAGTCACCGTCAACCGCACGTTCCTCGACCTTGTGTCCTCGCGCCGGTCCTCGCTCTTCGCGCCGATCGAAACACTCACCGACGAGGAGGCAGAGGGCATCGTCCTCGTCTCCGTGGAGCTGATACTCAAGGACGGCGCCCCGGAGGCCGAGGCTGAGGTTCTGCGGTGGTACGACGAGGAGTTTTTCGAGCTGGTGGCCAAGGTCCCCGGCTGGCTGCGCACGAGGGTCTTCCGGGAGTCCCCGTCCCTCGAGGGCGGCTCCGGCGGCGGTGGTCCACCCAGGATCTTCGCACTGCATGAGCTCACCCGGGAGAACGGCCTCGGCGGACCCGAGCACAAGGCCACGACAGCGAGTGCCCGGCACGAGGATGTCGCGTCCAAATGGGTGGTGGACGCGCGCGTCAGGACGTTCTCGCTGTTCTACGTCTTCGGTCCGGCCCCTCGCGAATTCCTGCACCTCTCTCGACTGCCTACCTCCAAGTCCTTCAGCTCGGCGGTGCACCCCAAGCTGGTGACCGAGGCCTCCGGCCCCAACGCGTTTATATCCTCGTTCATCACCACCACCTCGGACGGCATCACCATCCCCTACCGGCTCGAAGGCAACCCGTCGCCCTCCGCGCCGACCGTCGCCTTCTCCAACTCCCTCCTGACGCCGCTGCACATGTGGGACGCCTTCGTGGCGATCCTCAGGGCGAAACGCCCAGACCTGCGCATCCTCCGCTATGACACCCGTGGGCGGCACGCCGAGACCCATCCCTGGGCGCCAGCGACGCTGGAGACCCTGGCAGACGACATCGCGGCGCTGCTGGCGGCGCTGCGCATCCCGAAGCTGCACGCGATGGTGGGCGTATCGATGGGCGGCGCCACGACGCTCGTCTTTGCCCTCCGGCACCCGCACCTGCTCTCGCGCTTCGTGGCCTGCGACTTCAACGCCGCCTCCAGCGCCGCCAACACCGCCGCGTGGAAGGACCGCATCGCCGTGGCCGAGTCAAGCGATACCGGTATGCGCACTCTTGCCCGCGCGACAGTTGAGAGGTGGTTCCACCCGTCCACGATTGAGCACAAGCCGGAGCTCGCACGCGCTATGACCGGCATGGTGGCCGCGAACGACGTCGAGGGATTCAGGCTCAGCTGCCAGGCGCTTTGGGACTACGACCTGAAGAGTAGGCTCGGCGAGTGCCGGGTCCCCGGCCTGCTGGTCGTTGGCGAGGGTGACGGGAAAGGCGCGCTTGTGAAGGCCATGGAGGGGTTCCGGGGCCTGATTGGAAAGGATGGAGGGGTGGAGCTTAGGGTCGTCCCTGGCACCGGCCACTTGCCTATGTTTGAGAATGCGGCGGCGTTCTGGGAGGGTGTTAAAGATGCGTTGTAGTAGAGGTAGAAGAAGCGTTGTTATGTTCCTGGTTACCGGTTGGCGGTGCAGGGTCTGCGATCTATCTACATAGCGACTGATGATGTCTGCTGATATATACAGAATATACAGTTTCACGGCAATTTTTCTCCCCTCCCAGTGGATTCTCTCTAGCCTGGTGGTGGTACTGGACTCCATCTCACTGTAGCTCCGCGTCCACTTTCTCTGTTTTACGATGGGTAGCGGCCCCGGATGGCTGGCGTGGCGGGAGTCTGCGTGAAGTCGACGCAAGACTGGTAAGTCTGCCCTTGGCCGTACCAGTACCATTGAAGAACCTGTTTTTTGATGGTTCCGAGTAATCATCATTAGCTCACAGCTTGTGTGGGAACATTCCCTGTTTCTTGTCAATGGGGATAAGGGAACGGGGAAGGGACGAAAAACGTACACATTCGCCGGCCGTGGTACACTTCGTCCCCAAATCCGGCACCTTGACGCTGAACTGCAGCTGATCCTTGGGCAGGTTCGGGAACTTAGCGGCGTCCGCGTAGCCGTCGGCCCACTTCAGCAGCTGGTCCCCGATGATCTTGTTCATCTTCGTGTCGACGACGCTGACGTTCGCGTAGCCCTTGTGGGGGATCCGGATGTTGACCTCGAAGTTGACGGCCTCGCCGGCCTTGTACGTCTGGACCTGCTTGGCGTTGTCGTCGAACTGGTAGCCCTTGCACAGCCAGAGGTTGCACTTGGTCGCGTCGTAGCCGCCCGTGTTCCAGCCCCGGTTGCGCATCAGGGCCTCCGGGTACGACGTGCCGTCCGCCTTGTAGAAGTCCACCATGTTCTTGCCGCACACCGCCTGCGTAGCTGCGCCCGGCTGGCGCGTCGCGGGCTTGGTTACCAGACCGTGGGCTGAGACGGAGGTGGCTGCAAGCCCCAGGAGGGCCGTCACTGCCACGGAGAGATGCATGGTGTCCGTGTAAGTTGATTTGACGGTGACAACGGTGATCTGAGAGGCGGCTAGGTCGGTTTCCTTTAGCTTTTTAGAGGCCAACGAGACCGTGTTCGGCTACGGAGTGAGTGATGACTAGACAGGAAGCTACCCCAACTCCAACATCACAACGCGACATAAGGGGAAAAGAAACATATTTATAAGGAATTCCACAAGGAGATACTTTGAATTGTTTCCAAATCGGAGGCGTCGATTCCTCAGCAGTATTGTGCTCCCCCCTGATTTCAGCCGGCACAGATATTGCTAGAGAGGGCCGCGTCCACCCTCTCTATCTCCGTCCTCCCTCCAACGACCAATAGCGGCAGGCTATATTACACACACCCCGAAGCCACATTCCGCCTAAGAAAGCCGCACGGCAGAGGTATCTTGTGGGCGCGAATCAGAGACGAGTACGTCTGGACGGATATTAATTGTACAATATATTCCGCTGGCGTTAGTTTGTCCCCGATCTCCTCGGCAGCAACAGCAAGGGTTGGGTTTGGCGCAAGGGAAGAGCTTCTAGGGGACACCGTAGTGTCTAGGGAGACATGGGGAAGAGCCGAAAAGGGGATCTTGGGGAATTCACATTTGACGGCGCTCAAAAGGGCTCGCTCGGATGCACGGCAGACGAAGCGAGTCTGGGGAATTGGGCGGGCACTGCTGCTCGCAAGCTATTCTTCCCGGTCCACAGGCCGGAACCGAGGAGAGCCGGGGTGACGCCGCGTAGCTACCTATCCACCCAACCTAGGTACCTACATTGATACCTGCGTATGAATTTTTATACGTATGAACGCAGAGGTGGGTTTCTTATGGCCATGACAAATGGTGTGTAACGACCTCGAGCGTCACCGTCGGATGGCATGGGCACGGCCGTTCCCTGCCATGTACGGAAGTAGGTTGCAAAAATGATGAGGCTTGAATACATTCCGTACACGACATCTCGGTAGGTCTATTAGCTTTCCGTTTACTTGTCCTTCCAAGCGCTGTATTCAGTAAGCTCCTCTGTAAAGTACCTAAGGTAGATACCTAGGTAGGAAGATTCTGTAAAGTAGCAGTGGTACCTCGGAAGTCTGCATACCTAAGTGTGGCGTTATGTGAACTCAGGCTTGACGAATATTGGTATGCACCAAACTGCATCTTGATATATTTTGTTCTCATCATTTTTGCTACCGACGTCCGTATCATGTCTTCATTGGAAAGTCAACGGTTTCTTAATGTACCGCTAGACTTATTCTCGTTCAAATATATCCTCCAGGAAGAGGACAAAATCATCAGTCGTAAGACCATTGCGATCAAGTATCCGCCTAAGATCCCAGCTATCTACCAGCATCCACGCCCGTCCTCGGTTCGAGAAAAGCTGGGCGTGCGATGAGATGGTGAGGATGCAAAGTCATGAATGTGAAGCTTCGTTGTATCTCGACAAGCCCAAAAGTGCCCTCCAAGATGGGGACGAAAAGACGAAGGAAAGAAAGAAAGGAAGAAAGAAAGAAAAATAGGATAGAGACCGGGAATCAGTGCAGATAAAGATCAAAGGACCCCAAGAAGAAAGCAAAGAACAACAAGACCTGGCAGAACTTAGGGGAAGAGGGGAAACAAAAAACCACTCCGTGCATCATCATCACCCCCTGACGCCCACAAACCCACCAGCACCCGAGCCACCACCACCACCATACACAAACGTCCCATCACCTCCGACGACGCCCAGCTCGTTCTCCTTAGCCCTCAACTCCTGCAAGAAAGCGCACGCCGCCACAACGCGGAAGCTCTCCAGCTCACCGCCGTCGTCGCCATGGCCCCTACCGCCGCCCCGTCGCATCAGCCCATTGGCACTCATGCCGTACGCCTTCGGTGTAGCAACAACGCCCATCGTTTCCGCGACGACGGGGCACTCGTCCGCGCACGCGACCGCGACGCACGCGAGGCACAGGTCCAGCGCGGGCGACGCGCCTAGGGCCATCTCGGCCATGTAGCCCGTCAGCGGCTGGGGATGGGAGGCGTCGTTGATGTCGTTTTCTTGAGCGTTACCACCGCTGCCGCCGCGCCGCATCTGGCGCGTGATCCATGCGGAGGTGCGGTCGAACTCGTCGCGGAGCTTGTGGGATGAGTCGCGCTGGCGGTGCGTCTGCACGCCGGTCTTGTTGTGGATGAATCCGACGAAGACTTCGCGTTCGGTGATGGGCTCGACGGGGTGGTCGGAGAATTGCCGCATGTGGCCGTCGATGGCGTCGTCGTATCTGTTTGTTTGTTTGTTAGTTTGTTTGTTGTGGTTGTTAACTTCAGGCTGTTGTGTTTGGGGCCGAGGGAGGAAAGGGGGTGAGGTTGGTGTGAAGGTAAGGATATGGGTACGTAGAAGCTTACGCCGACTTCATCCGCTTGGCATCCTCGATGCGGCCCGGCCAGTCGCCGGCCCCAACAGCCTGAGCCCGCGGCAGGGCCCAGTTGAAGAACAAATCCCAGAACGGCGGGCCGTCCACGCTCGCTTTGGACAAGACGTCCTCAGTCCAGATCTTCTGCTCATCCACACTACGGTAGAGCACGCCCAGGACCTTGTCGGACGCATAATACTTGTACTGCGGCGGCTCGCCGTCGTCTTCTTGTCGTTCGTCCTCGTCGTCTTTCTTTATGTACAGCTCCTCGAGCTCGATTTGATCCTTGCCGTAGAGGTGGGCGATGGGACCAGGGGCGAGGAAGTCTGGTCGATACCTATTGGCACGCGGCAGCTCCTCCCACTTCACGGCCCGACCCGTCTTGGAGAAGTCGACCGCCGTGGAGTGCAGCTGGGCCAGCTTGAGACAGTCCAGCGAGAGTGTGCCCTCATCCTTTTGGTCGGCCAGGATGACGTGGCGCGATGCGATGACGCCTAGCTGGTCCGCCTTCATGAATTCGACGAAGAAATCCGCCATGTCGCTCGGCTCGACTTCCCGGCCGATGTCGACAGGTGGCTCGCGCGGGTACTCGGCCGGGCCGAAGGTCTGTCGGGGTAACGCCTCGGGGTCCCAGATGATGTTGAAGATGTCGCCGTCGAGGTCGCCGCCGCTCAGCATGCTTGGCAGGTCGCGGTCGCCGTGCTGGCTGAAAACTACGCAGTTGTAGTGTGCCCTGAGCGGGTGGCCTGTAGGCGGTACGACGTTCGTTACGACTTGGATGTCGCCTGGATGCAGCGCGGGAGAGCGCGTGATAACAACCTGCTGGCCAGGGGCTGGGAGTAGCGCCGTGTTATATTGGCAGGTCTTGTTGGAGCCTACCGTGACGAATATCTCGTTCTCGCGTAGATATCCCGTCTCATCCATGATTCCGAACAGCGTCTTGCCCATCTGGACGGGAATCCGAGCCTTGTGCTTCAAGAGGCGGAGCTCGCGGAGCACCACCATCTCTACCATTCCCCGGAGGAAGTTGTCTCGGCGGTAGTCCATGCCGTTCTTTTCTGCAAACTTCAGGAACCTGCCCAGATTGATGCTGCTGCCGACGTTCTGCGAATCGAGGAAGTTGGCCGTATTGTATGTGCTCGCCGTGATGCTCCGCAGCTCGTCGAGTCGGTACTTCTGGAGCTTCAGAAACCACTCCCGGTCCGTGCCCATGTCCTCCATGATCTTGATCATCTGGCGGTTGAGCACCAGCGGAATTGGCTTGGAGCCCGAGTCGCATATCTCGAGGTCACCTAGATCTTGGCTCGGGAATTTGGTCATGGATGGGCGGATGCAGATGGTCCGCTCTTCGGTCATGGCCATGTCCACCGCCAGCATGCCCTTGGACCCGCCGTAACGAATCTGGAAGCACGACGGCGCGGACTTCTTGGGCGGTATGTGCGCCCAGATGATGCGCATCACATCTGCTGAAATCTTGCCGACCCCGTCACTGAAAATGCGAGTCTCGTCGGGGCTCATGACGTCGCTAATCTTCTGTACTGTAATGTTGTAGTCGCGTAGGGTAACGACGGATGGGGTTTCGGAGAACGCCTGACCGATCCTCGCGGCACACTTGGCGGGGCAGTGGATATGATCGAACTTGCCCAGCGCCTTGATGATGGTTTGGCTCGTGGTGAAGGTGCGGTCGACGTCCACGAAGGGAGCAGAGAACCAGACTGAGTGCGAGCGCAGCGATGAGTGCGACCACCCGAGGAACGTGTACGTGCGGCCGGCAACTTGGATGCCTTTCGAGAGCACGTCCTTGAAACGGCTATACACGTGGCTGAAGTCGACCTTGGGGCTAAATCGCAGATCCCCTTGCTCATCACTGAACTGGACACGCATGAAGAAGTCTTGCTTCGTTGGATATTTGCGCAGGACCCGGTTCTTGTTCTCGACCTCAGGCCCGTGCAAAGTGATACGAGTTGGCGTCACGACGGCTCGGTAGATGCGAGTGAGGTTCGTATTTTCTCGGAATTTTTCATCGCGAATATCGTAGCCGTCCTGGATCTCCTTGTCCTTGTCCAGGATCCATCCCATGAGGGACCGGAGCTCGAAATCGCTCGGGTCGCAGTCAGGGCTTGGCCATTCGATACCTTCCATCAGGGACTTGACGGCGTCGACGGAGATTGGCCGTCTTCCAAGGAGCTTATCGGATTGGTGGCGCTTGGCAAGCTCGTGAAGCAAGCGGCGGACGAGGCCCGGGTGTAGGTAGCCGTTGTAGAATAGCGCCTGAAGGACGAATAGCGTATCGTACGGTAGCCGGCTGTTCTGGGTAGCCTCCTCGAGGTCCTTTCTCAAGGTCGCGGCCTGTACCTGGAAGTCTCCCAGGGATGGATGAGGGCCCCTGACAACGGGGAGGTCGCACCGGGTGAAAGGCGTGAAGCCCCTCTGTTGGAGCGCGGCCAACTTCCGGTCGAAGTGGAGGGTATCAAGCCGAAGCCGGTAGATAAGGCAGGTCCCAAGTATCTGGGCATGGTCGTTGTCGAGGGATGTCATGCGATACTGCTTACTGTCAGAGAGCCTAGTCGTTTGCCCCAGCGAGAGGCGCCTCAGTGCCTCTTCCAGGCGGCTTCCGTTCCCTGCACCGCGTGTGAGAATGCATGGGACTATCGAAAGGGTCACCGTCATAACTCCTTGATGGGACCAGACGATCTCCTGTATCGATTTCAGAGGGATGCGCATCAACAGTGGGTCTTTGGTGAAAGTGATGACGAGGTTGAGCCTTGTGAACCTGGCCTCGCTCGGTTGGCGCCACTCCACCTCAGGGAAGAAGGTTAACTTGTTGGAGTTGAAGGCGTAGTGGCCGCACCCGACGCTATGGGCGAGAAAGCTGATGGTGGCGTCCTGTTCCTTGGGCGCCGCCGAGCCAGTCTTGGCTCGCTCTTGGGCTGAAGAGCGGCTGGCGTGCTCGAGGCCACGAAGGGTGATTGGGTTAGGCGGATCCCTGCTCTTCCGACAGTAGACCCGGCTGCCCAGGATGGTCAAGTTCGACTTCATAGTGCTGGACTGCCGGTTGGAGCCGGAGTTGCGGCTGCCACCATAGCCGCCGTACCCTCCTGCACTGCTGTACCCTCCCGCACTACCGTACCCTCCTGCAGTACCGTACCCTCCCGCAGTACCGTAACCGCCGCCGCCATTTCTTGAGTTGCCGTTCCGAAAATTGCAGCTACTTGGGTGGACCTCGGTCTCGCCGTGGACTTGGAGGAATCTCTGGGCATCAGCGAGGTTGACAAAGGTGAGCTTGGCGAAGCATTTATTTGGCGACTTATCGTAGTCCACGCGCTCAGGTTCGATGCCGAGATTGCGGAAGACCGGCTCCAGTTGCTTCCGCAGACCCTTGCCGGTGAGGGACTGATTAGGCAGGCCTCCCATGAACACCTCCATGGTCGATGTGGGCGGACGAGGTTAGGCTAGATTGCCGAACTTGCGAAACGGAACAGATTGTTGATCGGATTTTGTCTTCACCCGCGATTGCGATCGGAAGCGGAATGCGCGCTGCAGGAGGCCCTCCAGCCAAAAGTGCCGCAGCCTGACCTCTTTGCGTGCCGTATAGGTGTGCTAACGGTGATGCAGATGAGTGCGACTTCAAAGTGCTCGAGGACTGGTAGGTGGGGAGGATAAGTGGACGTGAGGTGTCTGGGTGCTTGGGGAAAGAAGTGCCCTTGCCATTTCTGTCACTGAAATCGGATCGACCCGTTACACAGGCAACGGCAGGACCTTCCGTGAATGTTAGGGAAGGCGCCAGGGACGTGCCTTCCTCCGTGCCGAACATCCCTGCCCCACCCCGAGCCGGCGCTGCTGAGCTACCCCGCTCCCACCTCGAGGCGTACATAAAGTACTTTGCCACCCCTGTCCCTTAATAATTTGATCTCTCCTTGGTGTAGTTGGTTTATCACGTTCGGCTGTAATTGTCAAAACTGCCACCGAAAGGTCCCTAGTTCGATTCTGGGAGGGGAGACAATCAAGTTTTTGCTTTTTGCTTTTGTCCTCCCCCACCCACTCTAATTCTCGCAGTTCTCTCCCTGAGTTTCTTCCCCCGTTTCTTTCCCCCTGCTCTTTTGTTCTCTCTCTCTTTCTTTCCCCCCTCCCATCCTTCAATCTCCAGTCCCCTATCTCCCCCCTCCCTGTTTCAAATGCTACCGTCAATTCAACCCAACAACTTCGCTCATCAACAAAAGATGAAGGCCCAAACGATGAGGGGAGCCCAGCCTAGATCGGGCCGTGCCGCCTTGCCATTTCGCACATGGAGTAGGTCCAGACCTCAAAGTTCCGTGCGTTCGCTGAACTGCAAAAAGTGATGAGTACGGCGCCCCATCATAGAAGACCCGCACGATCGGCCCACCGCTATGGCAATAGACGGGCGTCTTGTAAAGGTACATAGAAGAAGCAACGTGCCAGTCGAGGCTGCACGTAACGCGAATCACCCTAGCCAGCTGTCAACCGAGCCCCCTCGACATCACATGGAGATAAGTCCGCCCGTGCCCCACGTTACGGATATGATTCGCAAGACTGGAACTACGGCGACGACGGTGGCGGCAGTGACGGTAATTATACGCAGTAGTCAATTGGACTAGGCGCTGTCACTGTCCCTGCTGTTCCGTGAAGTGCCCCATCCTCCTCCATCCACAGAACCCCGAGTGTCCATCCCAACCCGTGCCTGCCGTGTGGCTTCCTTCAATGGTGTACAAGGGACGAACCGAAGCCCGAGCCGCCCTCTATCCATTATGTATATAACATTCTGTTCATGTCGCCATAGCCTAGCGTCGACTCCCCCCGAGCCGGGTGCCGCCTTAATAGAAAATAGTTGTTTTCTTACGCTGCAAAGAAAATAAAAGGAGGGGAAAGATAGTCGTTCATTAGATGATGCCCATTCATATTCCCCGCAGCACTGCGTTGAGGAGAAGATGACGAAAATAAGCAAAAGAAACTCGCTTCGCTCAGTCTAGAAATGGAGAGAAAAGTGGAACAAGATGATCGTTGAAGCTGCTGGTGATGACGACTAGTCCATCCATCTAGCCGTCCGTCGGCCTGGCCGCCAGGTCATGACCAGTGCGGCGGATACTTCTGCTCCACAGACTGGGGATAAGTCCAAAAGATCAAGAAGTCCATGATGGGGTTCGTGATGCGCCTCCATGCGGGTATCATTTTGGTAGGGAGGTGGTGGTTCGTCCTTTGGTACTCGAACATCAGCACGATGTTGCCGAGGACGTTGAGCAGTCGGAATAGCCTACGTAGGGTATGTGCCGGTAGTGACACAGTCAGTATGGCGCGACAGCAGAGAAAGCTGCGGGGAAATGGATGATACGATGAGAGGATACGGCGCGGATGGAAAGGGGTAGGTAGGCAGGTAGGTAGGTAGGTAGGTTAGGTCATTAGGAGACAGACGCACATGTTGAGAGAGAAGATGGCTAAAGTCGCCGTCGTGCTCTTGGGCACCTCGTTGAACGGCATTTTACGGTACACGGGAGCGATGGAGTAGACCGGCGGGATCCACAGACAGAGAATCATCAACTCCATGATCATGGTCCAGTGGTACGTCCGCACGCGGTTACCGCGGAACATGAGCATGAAGAATGTGAGCCAAAGGAGGATGAAATTTGCCTGCATTCGTGTTTTGCATCGTCAGTCGTTATGTGGTGAGTGGGCCAGCCTCCGGCCAGATGATTGATGCCCGAGTCGCGGTCAAAACACAATGAGCACCATCTTCATGCCGAGATGGCGACAGAGGGCAAGGGGGAAGGGGACTTACCACAGTCGACGCGAAGATCAAGACGTCGTCCCTGAAATACCTCCACGCCAGCGCGGCCGCCACAATGCCCAACGCCAGCTGCAGCATGCCCAGCACGAAGAAGAACAACAGGGAGTCGTTATACTGCCTGTAGCAATCCCTGTGGAACTGCGTGTGCGCCATGGCCGACGGCGGCAGGACGGGCCACCCGCACCAGCGACAGACCCAGATCCCCTCACCGTTGCCCATGATGACCTTCCTCCCCACGACCAGCCGGTCGTCCCGCGAGGCCACCGCGCACGGCACGCACTTGGCGTTGAGCGGGTAGTCGCGCCGAGTGCTGGAGGCCAGCAGGAGCGTCGTGCGCAGGTCGTCGAAGGCGAGGCAGGAGCTGCAGTGGCTCACAAGGAGCTCGCGCAGGTTGTGCACGCCGAAGAGGGCGCGCACCATGCGCGGCGTGGCGAAGTCGTGGTAGTACCGGCACGTGCGCCGCAGGCGCTCAATGTCGCCGAAGTTGAGGTTGTGGATGATGAGCATCTGCACCTCTGGCGGGAGGGTCTGGAGGGTTAGTGGGGGGCGTTTCGGTTTTGGTAGCGGGTGTAATTCGATATCCCCTTCTTCGCCTTCGCCCTCGCAGTCCTGCAGGCCCTCGTCGGCGAGATCGCCCGTGCTTCCGTTCCGGGTGCTTCGTCGTCGACGGTTGTTGCTTCCCGTGCCGGATGCGGCTCCCGACTTCATGGTGCCGGCTGAGCCGGGCCGTTCGGACTGGGAGAGCCGGGCCAATCCTTTCTCCAGGTCCACGTCCATGTGGCTAGCCGGCGTGCTGCCGTCTGTGCCGGCGGGTCCTCCAGCCGAGCCGCCTGAGCCGGATCCTGACCCGCCGGCTGCGGCGTCGTTGGGGACGCCCAGCACCAAAGAGCTGATGGAATTGCGCAGCGAGTGCGACACACCCGTTAGGCCCTGCGCGATGCGCTGCTGTATTTGCAGGGCCGGGTCCATCTTATTTGCCAGTCAGTCAGTTCCGTTTCCGGTAACCGACAGACACAGGGCGTGTTCGCCCCGCAGATTGTATTGGATGATGATAAGAATGGACGAGAACTCCTTCCCGATCAAACTGGGTTGGGCCTGCCCTTCGCCCAAACGCTACAATACGATCGAATGCCTCCGATCGTTTCTGCGAAAGAATGCCTCAAGAAATGCCTTGGTGAGCTCTCGGCGAACAAACAGGTATAAAAATGGCGAGACTTTTCTCCCTTCCCGCCCGATGATAGATGGTGGTCGCACTCAAACTCAACCGTTCTCGGTTCGGTTGCCGCGCAGATGAGAAAATAAAAAAGAGCCGCAGGTGTGCGTTTCGTCCTTTTCCTGGTCAGCAGCGGGCGGGTGAGTGAGGCAGGCTGGCAGGCTGGGCACGGGAAAGACAGCTTTCCCCAACGCCAAGGCGGAGGGTTGAGAACGTGTGGTGTGAGGAGCTGAGCGGCAGGCAAGCTTGCTGGCTGCCTTCCTGATAGCTGAGATCAAGTGGCGAGAGTGAGAGAGACCTTCCTCTTTTTTTTCTTGGTGCACACTCTGTTGTGTGACCAACGCCCTTTCAACCTGCTGCTGGCATTGCTTTTGGCCTCCTTTAATATTTGTTTTCCTCCGAAAGCGACAGAAAGATGTCGTACAGGCTTCAAGCGACTCTCTCCTCGACACTAGGGTTTTGGGCCCCTTATCTATTAAGAATTTAATTCGAAGAGACAGAAAAAAGAATCATGAATGGAATGCAGGTCCGAATACGGGAGGTTGTTGGCGATGACGATAGAGGCCCACTCAACGAATTAAGAATGACTGCCCGTGAGCCTGACGCTGGGATAGGGGATTTAGGACTTGAGAAGCAAAAAAGATCGAATGACAAGAGAAGTCAAGGTAAGAAAACTTAAGAAGAAACAAGGCTAGATCGGGGAAGTAGAAAATGTCGGTTCGCACAAAAAGCGTAAATTGGAGGCGACCGAAATGGGATGGGAGGGGAGTGGCTGAGAGTCGAGGTGGATTGGACGGATGATGCAGGTTCGCACAACGCGCTCGTGCTGAGAAGATGTAGAAGAAAGGAAGGAAATGTGGATAGATGAAGTGGTACGAAAGTGCCACAAGAAACACTACTGCAGGACCTTGCCCGCCGCCATGCAGTCGGTGCCGGGCTAATAAAGGGCTAGCTAGCACCAGAGAGCAGAGACTGCCTCACACGAATGCGCGCAAGTCAGAGGTGCAAAGTGCTGACCAATCTGGGCAGTCCAGTCCTTCCGTCCTCGAGTCCGAGCACACGATGAGGTTGATAAGAGGTAGGTAAGGCAGGCGACGGGAGATATGTATCCTCTCTTTCTCCCTCGAGACGGCAAGCAGGCAGGCAGAAGCTTAATAGCACCCGGCAGATAGGTAGAGGTAGGTATCCGTGGTTCAATAAGAGCGGGGAAGAAGAAGAAAAAAAAAGATATTTACTCGTGATCGATCGACCAAAAGAGAGACGGCAGCCCTAGGTACCGATTCTTGTGGATCGTTCGTCGTAGGACTTTCAAGAGACTTGACAGATGATGTTGTTGATGATGACTGATTGAGGGCCTCGAGTGATGTGAGACCCGGACCTCGGAGGGCGCTAAGGTGGGCAAAAATGTGGGGCTCCAATGTTGTCTGGTGCTTTTGAACCACGGACGAGCTGAACTTGTTTGGCAGACACGCAAACAGACAAACAGACGTCAACTTGCGGGGCAGTGGCAGGTATCTGGGCTCCCCGTGAGCTGGGCTGAGGATGATCAGAACGGTTCGAGCAGAAAAAAAGAACAGGGAACCTCCCAGCAAAGCTCGGAAGAAGCAGTGGGCATTGGTAATGTTAGAGTGAACGCTGGAGCTAGCGTCAGCTCGGCGGTAGCGGCTGGACCTAACTGAGCTTGACTCGCGACGGCTCAGCAGCAAGGGAGAGTGCGCTGAGGAGGAAGTGATGCCGTTAACGAAAGATCACAATAAACGAGAAGAGAGTTTGTGTGCTCTGACATTTTAGCTTTTTCGCGTCGATGGGGTTCATCCAGTTCAGTAACCAGTCCAGACCAACAAGAACCCGGTGCGCACTCAACTGCGGTGGCACTCACGCGCTCTCGCTGTCGCGATGAGAGGATGTGCGATGACTGGACAGCAGCTTTCTTTGTGGACAAAAAACGGCGGGGCAGAAGGATTTTGGTTCTGATAGGGGGGCGAGTGCGAGGTGGCGTCGTCTGAGTCGCCCACACTCCTCACTCCTCTCATCATTGTCCCTTGAATGAGCGGCAGGATTCGCATGCTTTGCCCAGTGCTGACAACGAAGCTTGAAATGGACAGATGGAATAGAACATGATCGATTTCGCACTTCGAATACGGGCTACCTTACTTTACAATTCTACTTCAGATGCTTCTGGCTCCGATGTCTATCAGTCCTTCCGCGATCGCCATGTTCTTTATCGGTCCGGACACCCCCGTGCTCGTACTCTCCCTTCATTGGCCATCCAAGGGGGAAAGCTGCCTCCGAGGGGGTCTGGCCGATCCAGCCCGTGATTCTGCCTAGGATCGCGACCTGTCCACCCGCGAACATACTTATGGAGGGGCAGGCGTGGGGTTGGGACGATTTCACGAGCCAGCACACTCGCCCTGCCTCTTGACGGAAGGAGTGCGATGCGGGGCAAAACTCTTCCACAGCCCTCAATGTGCTGAGGAACTACGCCCCTGCCTCAGCCCGCGGTGGGCCCCGCTACAACCTCAGGCTACCCGAGACGCTGGGTACGCTAATCACGCGGCAGTTAGTTTCCTGCCAACCTCCCAAATCATCGCCATGCAAACTGAACCCGGACGAGGCTCTGCACTTTTGTTTTCTCTGACATCCATCGCCGTGAATGTTTTTTTATACATAGGTGTGCAAGTGGAATCCGTGGGTCTGTGAGAGTTGGTGAACGGGGAGAAACAGGTCCCAGCCATCCAGCCCAGAAATGGCACGATCCGTCAATGTTGACTTCACAGTGACTTCTGGGACTACCAAACTCCACCGTCCACAGGTATCTATCCTGCCAGGCTGCCATGAATCTTCAACTACCTAATATAACACATATGACAAAGAAATATTGCCAACGTTAGCTCTAGGACTGACTAACCACATCGAGCAACCACTCAGCTGCAATATTAGTTCTCCAGCCGAAGAATGCCATCCGAGCGGACAGCACTAAAATATAGGCTAGCCACGAGAGCATTAGAAACTCGAGACTCTTTCCAGCGGCGCAAAGCTTCAGCATCCGCACGGTAGTCGCCTAAGGACAACGACAAGGGCAACGACTATACCGCGCGATTCACGATTCAGACAGATATAGCAACCTACTCACAGGCAGACAGATATTCCTCCCCACCTGACAATATCACCGCCACTAAGTCCTGGCCCTATATGTGCCCTGCCCAGCCTTCCGTTGCCCGACTGTGACCTATGTGCCCAGATGGTACCCGCCTAAACATAGTCTCGGTGTTTACAAGTTGTAGAATGCGCGCACATACGCACGATCCCGCCCGCCTGTCTAACTAGGTACCTATCTACCTATTTGTCCTAGCTCACCGACCTGAGAGCACTAACTTCGCATCTGCCACTTGGGCAGCCATCCCCATCCCTATCCCTTCCTTACCCCTCTTATTCGCTCGGCTGGCGGGCAGATGTGCCAGCCATCCATCACAACGCCGCTACCAGCACAGCCAAGCCTGCTGGCTATCACCTACTCACACCGAGCCGTTAGACCCACCTCCATTCGCACCAGCATTCCACAGACCAGGGAAAGCGCCGGGGATGTTTATGTTGTTGTAGGCGCCGAGTCCTTGCTGCTGCGGCTGCGAGTCCGGGATGACATTCCCGTCGTCCATCTGCAGATCGGAGAAGTCGTCGCTGCCTGGTAGGACGCAGCTGAGGGTGGTGCCGTCGGACATGTAGAAGCCTTGCGAGTGCTGCGAGTGCTGCGACTGCGCCGCCGGGCTCCGCAGGGCCAAGATGGCCGCCTCTGCGTCGAAGCCCCCGTTGCTGTTGTAGGACCCGTAGTCGACGAGGCCTGTGCCGGCGTCGCCGCCGTTCCCGGAGGAGGCGAGGGAGGTGATGCCGGTGTTGGCGCTCATGTTGCTGAGGTTGCTATCTTGGGTGATGTAGTGGGGGCCGCCGGTGGATTGGAGCGACGACGAGACGGCGTGTGGCAGCGCCGGGGGTTGTTGCGCCAGCTGCTGCTGTCCTGTGGATCTAGCAACAACGTCGTCGAGGCCACCGACGCCGGAGTCCTTCTTGCCGTGGTTGGAGGAGGGATGGGCGGCAGCGACTGGATATTCTGGCCGCTTGCCCGCCTGGACTGCAGACTGCGGAGTCGGCAGCTGGCTGGAAGGATCTGGGACTTGTGCGTTGCCGGTGGTGGCGCCGCCGTTGAGGCCACCGTTTGTGCCGTTGCCGTTCATGTGGGTAGCCGTGTTGGTGTTGAGCACTGGCTGGTGTGGCGGCTGGTGCGGCCCGAGAGGGGGTTGCCAGATCATGTTTATCGAGCCACCCCCAGTGTTCGCCGTGTACTGTGGCTGATGTCCCTGGCTGACCATCCCGTAATGGGGTTGGGGTGCCATCGTGGTGTTCGGAAAGTGCTGCAGCCCTGAGCTCGCCGTTGTTGGTTTGGGCGCGGATTGGTTTCGTCGTCGGCCGACCTGCTGAGGTGATGACGAGGCTGGTGACGATGATGCGGCACGCTCGGGGCTGAAGGCCGGTGTCGAGCGTGGTGGGATGGCGGTCGGAAGGGGCCCGGCAGGTTGGATGCTCCTCATCATCTGTGATGGATAGGGTTGGATGGGTGCATACGAGGGGGTTGGCTGGGGCGGCATGGACTGCTGCATGGAGTGTGAAAATTGCTCGATGGGGAACTGTTGCTCCTGCTCTTGCTGCGAGAGCCACTCATGGTCGTACTGAAGATTCTCGACAGCTATGGGCTGTGCGGGCTGGACAGGGGCGGCTGGCGGGGCAGGCGCCGTAACAGTAGTTGACGACGGGACAGGTGTGTCTCCATTCCTGTCCTTTGTTCGACTGTTCTCGATGACGGTGAAGATGAATTTGTGACAGCAAGAGTGAGCTCCGCTGATAGCAGCCTTCTGGAACTCGTTTCGGAAAGCCTCGCGGACCTCGTCTAGCTCGACAGGCGGTACGAACTCTTCGGGGGGGAACTCCGAGTCCATGGGGAAGAGCGTGCGCCAGAGCAAGCCCCAACGATCGATCTTGGAATTGTTCTTACGCCCAGTAAGCAGGGCGTCGATCTGCGGGGATATGCCGTTCTCTGGGTCCTCGGCGGCACTGGCAGGTTCGCGTCGAGCGTCGCACAACTCTTCCCTCGGCAGGGTGACGTGGTTGTGCAGCTCTTCCGCAGAGTGGAATCTTTCGCCGCATCGCATGCACGTGTGCATATGCATTGGCATGTTGACGCGCTTGTGATGCATCCGGATGTGGCGTCTGATACTCGAGGTTTGCGTCGAGCTTCTTGTTAGCACAAGTTTGTTTGTTCTCTGCAAAGGGGTTATGGGAGGAAGTGAATGGGAAGACAAGAGAAGAGGAAGTCGCCAACAAACGCACTTGAGTCTGGTCAGATCGGCAAACTTCTGGGTCGCGCAGGGTAGGTGATCACGGATGTTGAACCGGAGAGGGTTGCGCTTGCGGTACGGACAGCCGAAGCCCGGACCGAGATCGATCGGGCCTCCGCCCCCGCCGCCAGGGGGACCCCCACCACCCCAGTCGCCGTCGTCGCTGCCATTACCGTCGTCGTCGCCATCATCAGGGTTCTTCTTCCGCTGACCATATTTCCGCTTATTGCTGTTGTTCTGCTTCCGCTGGTTCTGGTTCTGGTTGTTTTGGGGCGGTTGCGTGTTACCGCTGCTGCTGGTGCCGGTGCCCGCCGGATCCGGTCCAGGGGTCGCGTCTGTCGGACACTGATGTTGGTAGTCCCGCTGGTCGTCCTGCTGACTGTCCTGCTGGTGCTGCTGTATTTTTCTCGCGACGATGAGGTTGGACGCCTGCTCAACGAAGACGAGGGAAAGAGCCTTGAGGGACCTCTCGAGCTCCTCGTCGTCGGCATTATCGTTATGGTCGAGCATGACCTTGAACATATCGTCCTGAAACTTGTCAAGACATGTGTCTCCCAGATCCCCACAGCTCGCGCTTAGGCCGACGGGGTCGTCTAGGCTTGACTCGACTGATCCCGGCGGAGTGAACATCTCTCGCTTCGGAACATCGCGAGGTGTCTCATCGTCGTCGTCGTCGATGAAACGACAGTATTGATTGTTCTCGCGATCATCTTCGTTCTCGTCCTCCTCGTCATCACTCATCGGGTAGTCCGCAACTTCGACATCAACCTTGCTGATAGCAGCGGGAGGAGGAGGAGGAGCAGCAGGGCCAACAAAGGCTGTGGCAACGGCTACATCTGTAGCGATCGCTGCAACTTTTGCATCCATATCAGGCTGAAAGACATCGTCACCGACAAGTGAGAGGCCAGAGCACAGCTGATTGGTCAGCCCCGTGACGGGAGTCGTGGCCCTTGCCGGGGGTGTCGGGGGGTTGAGCGCTGGGTGGGTTGGGGTCGCATCTTGCCGCGTCAAGGGCGGCGAGTCTCTGGGGGAACGCGGGAAAGTGCTGGGATGGGCAAGACCGGACATGACAGGGTCGGGCGGCCAGTGCACCGACTTCTGCGAGTACTCGGTCCTCGATCTCTTCACGCTGCCGGGGGACGGTGTGGGGTCCAGCACCTCGTCGATGGTGGTCTTCCGCGACGATAACGAAGACGAGGAGCCGGCAGCACTCATCTGGATGGGCAACGGAGGGTCTGCTGCAAAGCAGAAGGTGGGAGACGAGGGGGAGGATGGTTCGGTTTGGTAATCAGTGAGGGTCGTCGACGTCCTCGTCACCTCGGATGGGGCGAAGCTGCTCGCGCGAGATGGACTGGAGAGGGTTGGAGACTCCGGCGGATCTTGTATATCATATGGCCTGACTGTTTTGTCGGAATGCATACTACTAAGTGACTCGAGCGTTGGTCGCACTGGTGGTTGGCTCGGGACGGCACCAACATTCTCCGACTCAATGTCGGAGTCAGGGATAGAGTCGGCGCAACTCGGTTTGAGTACCGCACTGTTGGGATCCTCGCTGTCCAGCTCATCCTGTTGGAGCTGGCTGTCATCCGGGCTATGAGGTTTGGGGTCATCGGACGGTCTCGAGGGCTGTGAGTCCACCACGCCAGCGTGTCCAAGTCCCTGTTGACCCTCGATCCTGTCCGCCACGCCAGCCTCGCCTCCGTCGTGCGTGGACATAGTAGCTGTAATGCTGGTGGCCTAGGTGGCTACCTGGTAGCTTCCTTGCTCCCGACGGAACGGGCGCGCCCGTGTTCGGTGGAATGGAAGGGGGGCAAACAAAGGGGAAAAAGGACTACGAACTAAGTCGATCAACAGCAAATAATAACACCACGTTTGATGGGGCGCGAAGGATAAAAAAACGAGAGGACAAAAGTTCGCGGTCAGAAGACGAGTGTTTTGTCTGATCTTTGGCACCGAGAGGTCTGCGAGGGACACGGGAGACTCTTCCAAACAGAGTGGAAAGACCGAAAGGTAGGGATGGGAGGGGGTGTGTTGGAAGATCAACCCCCTCCTCGTTACAGTCGCGCATTTTCATCACTAGCGACCTCAGCCTGACCTCCCTTCCCTGCCGTTATCCTCCCCTTCCTCCCCGTCTCTGCGTCCGTGTGGCGCTGAGAGCTCTTGGTGCATGCGACAGTAGCCGCGCTGGATAATTCTGGGCCGCAATAGGCCTCAATATTGATGGCCATGGGGGGTGCATTGGGGGTATTTTCCCGCACTAGCAGCTCCAGCTGGCGCGTGGTGGGTGGGCGGAGGTTTCCCGCATTCTGTCATTGTGACGCCAGTCACTGCATGATTGTGCAAGGAGATTCAATGTTTGAGAGGGGTTCATTGGCTCGTCTCCAGGGGGGCAACGCTCAGAAGGTGTGGCAGCTTAGCCCCAATTGGGAAACATTGCACCCATGCCAATGCCACATTCAAGCTGCTCCCCCGGTCGCGGCCCCCGAAATACGGACGTAGCAAAAGAGAATAAAGCGAAATTGATTGCAACCATTGGATCCCTCCGTTCGGTTTTAAACAATTGCGGCTCAACTGGCTTTCTGGGTCAGACAAACATCAATAGAGACTCGCAAGTGCGAGTGGGCAGAACCGTGTCCGCTAGGCATTCTCCTGAACCCATTATGCCGTCGAGCAGGGTATGATCTGGACCTGCAGGTTGGGTGAGTCCTTTCGTTGCCCGGTGTGCGTCGCCTAGCTGAAGTCGGGCACCAGACCGGCCTGCGGATGACCACCAGGTCGCCTCCGATACAGATGTCAAGATCCCAGGGGATTCCCTTGACCGGCATACGTCGGATCCCTCAACTCAGCCCACAAACGTTACATGTTTCCCACTGTCCGCAGCCTCGCCTGCCGGTCGCTCGTTTCCGCGACGGATCAGGAAATGTCTATATATCTCCCTTTCCGCTCCCCCCAAAAGCTCCAGCCTTTGCGCGTGTGTGCGGGAGGTGTTTTGCGCCTTGATGGCCAAGCTGAGTCCCGATTACCACTCCTGCTAACCCATCTGCCATGGACTCTCCACGGTATCACTCCAACTCACCTCTATCTATCTTCAAATCTCCCGCCCTCGTTGTTACTGTCCCTACTACCCTTTCTCCCTTTCACCCTTCTACGTCTCCAGACACCTTTCCTCCCCAGAAACCCCGAACACGGTCACACGACGAGGAACCTCCCTGATCCCTGATCCTTGTCTGCCACGATGAGGACCGCATACTCGACAGCTTTGCGTACAGCCCAACGTAAGTTGCACACTTTCATACTCGGGTAGATAGCATCAGATGGAGGAGACCCTCAATAGGTCGACTGCCCCCTGGCTCGGCTTGAGAGGCGCAGGCAGACAGACGGACAGACAGACGACAGATAGATTTGGGGGCCGTCCATTCGGACCGTGCTATCCCCGGCTCTGGTTTCTCTGTTCATACAGCGATTGCTGAGTCTGGTGCCGAACATCTACAAGTTTAAACAGCCTTATGTTTGAGGGACTCTGATTGGATCGAACCGGGCCTGGTTCAGACAGCAGTGGCCTTAGACAGGAGCAACTTTATGCAGGCAGAACTTCAAACCCCAACACCGCAATCCGGGCTTGAAGCACTCGCGAACTCAGTCGCGATGGTATCAATGTTGAATAAAAACAATTTTCACGATTTTGAGATGGCTTTTCTGTCGTTTCCAAACTCTTCCTCTTTCTCCTCAGTTTTGAGAACTTTGAGAATCTCGCGAGCAAAATCATCATCATCAGCCATCAAGATTCCATCATCACCATCATCAAAAGCCATCGCCAAGACACCTGCGCGTCGCCGGCGTCCACCACAGAATAAAAAACAAAATTACAACCGAAAAAGTGAGACCAAACATATCGCCGCCGATCCAGCAATACGTGATGCATGCTAAAACATGATCCTAGAAGACGAAAACCTCGTCACCGACCTCCATCATGAGCGGCAAGTCGGGCTCGTCTGGCAGCGGCTCTGCTCCTCAGTCGGTGTAAGTCAAAAGATAGCCACCACGAGAAAGAAACATGCCAATGACTTAAAAGGTCCGAGCTAACGACATGGCTTCCAAATTTCGCAACCTAGATACACCTACCCGTCCGAGATGCTCGAGCAGCACTACTACTACGTCGATACCGTGCCGGACTACCTCATCCAGGGCAACCCGCCCTCAGAGGCACAACGCAAGGCAGATATGGAACGAAAGCTCCAGCAGCTGGAGCGGGACTTCCACGCCGCGGATGCAGGCCAGAGTCAGGGCCGGCGGTGGGGTAGTAGTCGTCGCTAGCGGCGAGGTCACCACGCCCGAGTCGGAACGGGATGACGTTGTCAGACAGACAGAGCCTCGCTGACGGCGCCGTCTCGTTCCGGGCTATAGGGCCAGGCTGGGGCGGTAGTTAGTGGCTGGCTAGGTAGCTGTAGCAAGGGGCTTGTACCTGCAGCCACCACTACTAGCCCCATCTGACAGGTGGTTGGTTCACCGGGCCCTATGGAGGAATACACCACCGCTAGGAAAATTAGGAGGAAAATTAGGAAGGAAAGCTAGGATGAACGTCAGGAGGAAACAAACAAACTTAGATAGCTTTTTCCCCATACCAAACCAAGGCTACATCAGCCTCTCAAATAGGTAGTCAACGATACCCCTGAACCCATACCACCGCTGCTCCTCTTTATCGTTCCTCTCGCCAGTCGCTTGACCACCCACGCCTCCATGATAATGATCGTAGAAGCCGAACTTCAAGAACCTCAAGATCTGCCACCATGTGACAAGGTCATCGCCGTTCTCGTTTTGCTGCTGCTGCGCCGTCCTGCTGCTGCTCAAGTGGTGGTGGTGGTTGTTGCAGTTCAGAGTCGAGACAGAAGTCGAAGACGAAGACGGAGGCAATGATGACGACGACGAGGCATACATGCGCGGCCTCGGTGTGCCCCAGCAGTCGCAAGGGCAGAACTTGGCCCACGCATGCGGGAACTTGGATCCCGGTAGGCCGTAGTTCCATATCAGCTGCCAGCTGCGCCAGTAGCGACCCGGCCACATCGGAAAAGTGCCTCCGTGCCAAGCCGTGTCGTGGCAGCCCATCAGGAGGCTGAAGGGTTCAGCTCCCACGTTGTACTGTTTTGTGTAGAGCGGGGCGATTTGTTAGCTACCATCATCATCACCGTCACCACCGCCCCACCCCTCACTCAAAAGACCCAGGCACCCAGGCTGTCCGTATCGGTTTGGAGCAAAAAAGGGAAGAAAATAAAGCTTACCATCACCTGGCACATGGCAAACCACCACTACCCCAAAACCGGCCCACGCACCGTGCTCCCGCCCCCTAGGCCGCCCGCGGGAGGCGGGGGCAGCCTCCTGCCCAAGCTCAACATGATCCTCACCTCGCCGTCCAGCGCCGTGCCCAGATCCTCCCCGAACCGGTCGATGAGGCGCACCAGCTCCGTGCCCCTGAAATAGACGCTCGGCGTCCCCGCCACCGTCGGGTCCACCGCCGGGTCCACCGCCGGAACCGCCGTCTCTGCCACCGCCGCGGCCGTACGTCAAGCAGGTTTCGATGTATCTCTTGAAGGCCGCGATGCGGGGGTCTCGGCGCTGGCGGCGGTAGTGCGCGTTGATCTGGCGGGCGGTGCGGGCGATGAAGGTTTGGGTTTGTCGGCGGTGTCCTAGCTCTTGGAGCTGGCGGTTGTATTGTTGTTGGAGGACGTAGTATTGGTGCAGGTGTTGTTGTTGATTATGATATTGTTGATGAGGTTGTTGTTGTTGCGGAGGGCGCGGTTGGTGGCCGCCTCTTCGACTGAGTGGGGAGGGGGTAGAAGAGACGGTGTGTGATGAGGGAGGAATAGGAGGTGGCGGCGGTGGTGGCGGTGGTGGGGGAGCGGGAACGTCTTCGCGGAAGTGGGAGAGGATGGAGAGGACACCGCGGTGGACGGCGACGCTGTAGCGGGTGAGGAGCGTGACCCAGTAGGAGCAGTATTGGACGAATGCTTCGACGTCGGAGGGCTGCTGCACGTGCCGGGCTTGCTTGTAGATGCTGTTGAGACCGCGGAGGAGGGCGTTGTGCATCAGGGTCATCTCTTGAGCGACGACGGAGAAGTCGGAGAGCTGGTTGGCGAGGCGTGGGGGGAGGGACTGGGGAGAGAGTGTGGTGGGATCAGTGAGTGGTCGTTGCGTAGATGGGTATCGTTGGGGAGAGGAAGTGAGGTATTTTGACATACGGCTACATGGGACCTCAGTTGGATTGCTGGGGGGTTGAGGAGAGGTAATGGTCCCTCGGACCAGTGCTGAGCGGAGGGCTTTTGTAGATGCTAGAGAGACGGAAACAGTGTCGGGAGATGGGGTTGAACAGTCGTCTATCACGGCTTCACAATGTATGGGGCGAACGATGCTGAAGCTGTACAGAAGGAGGAGAGGGGACCTTGTCTTGCACCTACGAGACGGGATTCTCCATCATCTCATCAACATGTCCATCTCGGCATGGAACATGCATAAGGTTCATCCTGTAATGAGGGCTCGCTTGGGCCAGGCGGAAACGCCCATCATGAATCAGAGTTCATGGTGTCATCGCACTTGCAACTGGGTACCCAGAGACTTCACATGCCGCCCTCGGTCAGTGCGGTGTGAAGGAGGCTAGAAGCCGAGTGAATGTTCATGTCGTTTGAGTGGACGCAGCGATTCAGAATTCCTGGTAACCATAGCCGGGTCACGCCCAGGCGGCACGTGGAGGTGGTGGGTGGGGTCCACATCAGCGGGCGGTTAGCGGGGAGGCGGGGTCGCCCACAAAACAGAGTCGAAACTAAAGATGCGCCCCGCACTCACTCCAACATAACATCGTTGCGCTTCAGTAGCATCCACGTTCCTCCCGTCTACGTCCACCTCTACTACAACGAACTACTTCGGAAGAAAGGTCGGCATCGGTAACGGCCGCGACGGCCGCCATGGCTGCTCAAGATGCGGAAGTCAAGTCGGCCGGCGTCGGGAGCGATTCTTGGCTTGGTGCGGATGACCACGATCCCGATTCCCAGTTCTACACTCGAGCCAACAAGCACTTTGCGGCTGTCAAATGAGACGTGCTTGCTTCGATCGCGTCCTGTTTCCGAGACGGCGTGAACTGCTCCTACGTCGGGAAGTTCTCAATGGGCCACTTCAACATGGGCAGGCGGCTCGTTTTCGACGTTGGCGTCAGTTGGTTTGTCCGAACCAGGCTCCCTGAGCTAGAAAGCCCAGTCTCGTCAGAGCATTACGACAGTCAACGAGCCTTCGAGGTAGAGCTAGCGAGCATGAAGTTTTTCAAGTCAGTTCCCACCGGGTCGAGCGCCGGGCATTTCGACCTGTTGGGTTGTTTTCTATTGTTCAGTTGTTTGTTGACCAACGCATTCCTCTCGTAGGTCCAAATCGACGATCCCGGTGCCGGAGGTGTTCGCCTACGACATCGACCCGTCCAACGAGGCCGGAGCGCCATACATGCTTCTCGAGTACATCCACGGTACTGCCGCCTACGATCTCCGCCAAATCAAAGAATGCGAGATTGGCCGATTCGGCACCGTCGAACAGGACCGTAAGTTCCACGAGCATTTGGCCAAGATCCAGGCGCAAGCGTTGTCGTTCAAGTTCGACAAGATCGGCAGCCTCTACATCTCCGAGACTGGCGACTTTGTCATCGGCCAGGGTGTGGAACTGGGCATGGGCCCCTAGAACTCCTCACTCGACTACTACCGGGACCGAACGGAGTGGATCCTTCGCCACATCGCGGCCGAGAGTTCGGATGCGGAGGAGGACACCAAGGCTTTCTGGCTGCCTGTGATTTTCGGGCATCTCTTAGATGTCTACGGGAAGGAGAAGAACGGACCTTTCAGGCTAGTAAACGCCGATTTTGGGCCGCATAACATTCTTGTCGACAACGACTTACAACATTGTGGGCGTCGTGGATTTTGACGGCGTCGGCGCGAGGCCCATCGAGGCTGCGGCGCAATACCCCGACCTCGGCGACATGACCGTGGACCCGCCCGGAATAGTGCAGTCAAGGCCTGCTGCGCTGGCACGGATCGCAAGGTCGAGGCCTGGTATGGACAGATACAAGCAGTGGTTGACCAAGTACGAGGCCGAACTGGAAGGCGGATCTTCAGAAGTGGGCAGCCGACTGGAGTCTCCCGGAGCGATGGCCTACGCCGGCATGGTGGACTGGCAAAGCCCCCCCGAGGGGTGGTACCAAGGAGCGATTCACATGTTGAGAGAGTACGCCAATGGCCTCTCCTCCCGTCCCGTCGATTCACAGCCTTAGGGCTTTCTTTCCCTGGAGTCTTTGGTCCTAGGCACCTAATCTATTCTAGTTTTTTTCTCCCAGAGAATGATGCTGATCATACCCAGCGTTCATTTAATATGTAAAGTGCGGCAACACCAATGAGATATGGCAAGAATAGTATAAGATTCCCTGCTGAGACCAAAGAAAAGGGGGCATCGAAAGTAGGAAGCGAAGCCAACACCCTGCGGCAGTAGGATCGCCAGAATGCGGTTTCACACCATGGTGGGTAGGTGGCTTGGGGTCCGTCTGGCAGACATGACATATCATATCACGCAGAGGAAACCGCTGTGCAACGTTGGAATGGTGTTTCCTAGCGCCCCTACGAAAACACGACATGGGAGCGTGTACACGCACAGGCGATGGAGGGCTGCTCGCAAAGGAAGCCTGCTGAGGGAAATGGGCAGATGCCAGCTGGACAGCCGACCTGAAGTTGTATCGACAGCAGCATGTGGAAGTAAATTCGGGTGGCTGCAGCACATTCATATGTACCGGGCAGTAGATTACTCCGTTGTGGGCGCCTAGAGAAGATCCCTTTGATCCAAGTGGTGGACGATTGAGGTCAGGCTGCAGGCCTGGCCAACAGCTGAGGGCACCATCTCTTCGAGGACGCCGACATCAGCTCCGAGGACACCATCGTTCTGAGGACGCCTCCTCTATAAATATGGCCCCCGTCCGACCTTGGTTTCTACTCACTCGACTCTCTCTTCGCGCAGCACTCTTTCTAACAAGATTCTCACTCATCTGTCCCGTTCGTCTAATATCTCTCCCCCAACATTTTCAGCGAGCCAACATCAGCCATCATCAACACCAACCATCACCATCTCGTCATCATGTCTATCGAGACCAAGACCATGGTCAACTTCCAGACCTACAAGATTACATATGCCAAGTGCGGCGACAAAGTCCGCAACGGCGACAAGTGCGAGGGATGCGACACCGTCAGCATACGCTGCGCAGGCGAGGGCTGCACCGACAGTGTGAAGAAGGGCAAGACGTGCGGAAACTGTGGGACGCAGAACTGAACGTCATGATTAGGTGGGTAAATCTCGCGGTATTCTTTTTGTCTCTCTAACAAAAATTTTTTCCTAATTGATAGGCATGCTGGTCACTTCGATTGTTGTCTATTTGGGGGGGTTTATCAAACGGTTGGCCGTTTGTTGTTGTTGGTTGTTAGCGATAGTTTCTGTCTGTACCTCAGGTCGCTACCTATGATATAACAAGCTCGATTTGTTGACGCTTTGCCTTGCGGTATGTGGCTTGTGAGCTATGTGGCTGGCTCACTCGTTAGCCACACCTCTCTGTGGGGCAGCTGCCTCGAGAATCGCAATTGCTGTGATCGCCAACTTTGAACCTCAAATGTCCAAACGAATAAATTGGAGACCATGCACGCACCGCAAATATGGCGTGGGCCCTTTTTGTTCGACCTCAAACGGCTCAGGCAAGTCTCACAAACCACTTTACCGCCTTTTGCTGCCACGCCCCATCGTTGGCGTGGGACAATATTGCGGGTTTGTCTCCTGCCTCAGTTGGAGCGACGGCCGCTCCTGCTGCTGGTCGAGACGCCTTTCTCCAGGAATGTCAATCTGCTATCTCCTTCGCCCCTTCAATCCCAATTTCCTGCTGAGCGATGGCCTCATTCCCCAAGATGGCCGTCTTCAGCACGATCTCTTCTGAGCGATTTCGTTCTCCCCCTTTCCAAATCAGGCCGAGGGGGTAGTTTGCCTCGTCTTCGCGCAATCCACCCCGCCCTCACTCCCCCCCTTCACATTCATCCTGTGTTGTCCGACTGACCGCCCTTGGCCCAGTGGCCTGTTACATAAGCGGTGGTCATTTGTTTTGGATTGGGCAGTAACGTTAATTGTGGAGACATTTGCACATTGGAGAAAGAACCCAGCAAAGAAAGGGAGGGGGAGGACAGCACTCTCGTGCTGCGACGGCGCGGCAAACAAACAAAAACAACATTCCCCATTTTCAGCCTTCTGAATTTTTCCGACCTCCCCCATCATCATCAACATCATCATCAACAAAACAACCGCGAAACAAGCACAACCCGTCGACGAGGAGAAAATTTTCGCCGCATCGCACCCTCCATCCTCAGAATTTATTTTCCAGCAACGGCAAACATCGCCCTTTTCACGCCCGATCAAACGACGCGTTTTTTAATTTGTTCTTTCCATTCCCCCGCACACAGGAGAGCTTCGAGATTTTTAAGCTTTCCACTTTTTCTGCCCCCAACGCAATTCCCCGGATCGTTATCGGCGAATCGCCTCGTGTCGCTTCCTCGATCCCCCAGATCGACCATCCGGCGCGTCCAATACCTACAATCCTAGCTTCTACGTATATCTTCGTTCATCCCATCGACATTCGCAATGGCCGGCGGAAAGGGAAAGTCATCGGGCGGCAAGAGCTCCGGCGGCAAGACCGCGTCTGCGGAGGGTCCTAAGAAGCAGCAGTCCCACTCGACCCGCGCCGGACTTCAGGTATGTTCATTGTTTTCCTTTACAGCATCCGTGATGCACGCGTTTTTGGAGGAGGAGTTTGGCGATGGGCGATGGGTTTTATTGGGAGAACCGCATCGACCGGAGACTCGGAGAACCCCCGCGGATCCTGCACACGACCCTCGACTCTACGATCGCCGCCTCTCCGCCCACAGCCTCGCATCGCCTCCCCCGTCGCGAACACCATCGATCCAACGTCGCGCGCATCATCGCCAGATACTCATGCATCAAAATGAACTTCTGTTGAGGCTTTTCGGACGCGACATCATCGTATTTCATGGGCGAGCGGCGTGCGTTGATCGTGAACGGGACGAGCGAACAAGCACCTGGAGACCAGATCGATTTCCCTCACCTCGACCGCTCCGAACAGCGCCATCTCCATTTCAGCCATCCCAGGATTCACCATCTCTTGCTTTGCGCGCACGACTCTTCTACTAGACTCAACGCTGACTCACTCCTCTTTCTCTCCCTTTCTGCCTAGTTCCCCTGCGGTCGTGTCAAGCGTTTCCTCAAGCAGAACACTCAGAACAAGATGCGCGTTGGAGCCAAGGCCGCAGTCTACGTCACGGCCGTACTCGAGTACTTGACTGCCGAAGTCCTTGAGCTGGCGGGCGTAAGTATTTCCCCCTTCCCTTCCCCTCCTCCCTTGACTCGAGCTTTGTTTGCTTTCACGAATAACACCCCTTGCCACCGCCGGACCCGGTCTCGTCGGCACCCGAGGTCACTCGGCACACGTCACCCGGCACGGCAACCAGTCATTCCTTCACTGTTCACTACTCCCCCGTGCGTGTGTGACTCTAGACTAACGTGTCTTGTTTCAACGTCACAGAACGCCGCCAAGGACCTCAAGGTCAAGCGTATCACGCCCCGCCACCTGCAGCTCGCGATCCGAGGAGACGAGGAGCTCGACACGCTCATTCGCGCCACCATTGCGTTCGGTGGTGTGCTGCCTCACATCAACCGCGCGCTACTGCTCAAGGTCGAGCAGAAGAAGAAGAACAAGCAGATCGAGGCGTAGATAAAGAGCAGCAGTGTGTCCCGTCGCACAAACCATGTGCGCACGCTCGTTCGCTCTCCTTTTCTGCGCGTTGATTGTTGTTCTTTGTTGCTCGGCTGGCTCTGGCTCTGGGTTGCTTGCTTGTGGAGGCCATGCCACGGTGTGACTCCTCTATTTTTTTTGTCCTTTTCTTTTTCTCCTGTTACCCAAACGACATGCGGTGTTCTACTCTCTATCTCTGTTCTCTCTGATGGTTGCGTGTGGGTTAATGGGGCGGTGGGCACGGCTATGAAGATCTGGTTTTCCGTTATTTTATCCTCAATCTCCCATCGTTGTTTTCGAGGGGGTACTTTTAGGGGTCTCTTGTGTTTATCCCGACTGGACTCTACGTTCTCGACTCTTGTCGCCGTCTGGTCCAGGGCCGGACTCGCCCAGCTCCTCTGTCGGCTCGCCTGCGCGTTGTCAAGACCACGACTTCCTGGAGCAGAGGGTTGTGTCTGTGGACGAGGCTACGGTGGACGATGGCTTAGTGGACAGGACTGGACAGGCTTGTCCGCACTCAGCTCAGGCGGGTTTCCAGGTAGGGTGGTTGTATTATATCACGGGGAGCTATTTTTCCGGGTAGGAGAGGTAACCGTGGAGGATGATGGGATGTGCGGTGTATTGCCGATATCTTGCTCTTGCTAGTGGCTATCTACATTTACAGTGTCGGAAATCCATCCAGCCATCCTCACTCGGATGGCGACTGTTTTACGGAGAGCAAAAACCAAGCTTCTGCCCCAACATGCTAGTAAATGACGCCATCCTCCCTTTTGTCCCATCCTAGATTGTCAAGACTGTAACTGTCCTGTTTTCGGAACGTTTGCATCTTATGGAAAGGCGAGCGAGCGTCTAGCTGTCGTTGAGCGAGCCAAGCACGACTGTTGATGAACATAGTGAGTTTTGAGAGCATTCAGGGGTAACTACGTCGGCGTGTACATACCTAGGTACCTAGCCAAGTGATTGCTTTACCCGCACACTACCCGACTTCGTTTCAGTGCGTAATTATCAAGAGAAATCATCAGGGCCAAGAAAAAAAAGAAGGAAACAAGAGAGAGAGAGAGAGAGAGAGAGAGAGAGAGAGAGAGAGAGAGAGAGAGAGAGAGAGAGAGAGAGAGAGAGAGAGAGAGAGAGAGAGAGAGAGAGAGAGAGAGAGAGAGAGAGAGAGAGAGAGAGAGAGAGAGAGAGAGAGAGAGAGAGAGAGAGAGAGAGAGAGAGAGAGAGAGAGAGAGAGAGAGAGAGAGAGAGAGAGAGAGAGAGAGAGAGAGAGAGAGAGAGAGAGAGAGAGAGAGAGAGAGAGAGAGAGAGAGAGAGAGAGAGAGAGAGAGAGAGAGAGAGAGAGAGAGAGAGAGAGAGAGAGAGAGAGAGAGAGAGAGAGAGAGAGAGAGAGAGAGAGAGAGAGAGAGAGAGAGAGAGAGAGAGAGAGAGAGAGAGAGAGAGAGAGAGAGAGAGAGAGAGAGAGAGAGAGAGAGAGAGAGAGAGAGAGAGAGAGAGAGAGAGAGAGAGAGAGAGAGAGAGAGAGAGAGAGAGAGAGAGAGAGAGAGAGAGAGAGAGAGAGAGAGAGAGAGAGAGAGAGAGAGAGAGAGAGAGAGAGAGAGAGAGAGAGAGAGAGAGAGAGAGAGAGAGAGAGAGAGAGAGAGAGAGAGAGAGAGAGAGAGAGAGAGAGAGAGAGAGAGATTCTTGGAGATAGCCAGCGTTACAGTGAGCGCCCACATGTCATCCCATCCGTCACAGCCTCGCAGCTCTCGTCATCCTCGAGGAAGAAGAATCCGACCCAAAAACGATAGCCCGATCCATCTCGAAGGAGCTGTCCCGATCTTGTCGCTGCTGCCGTGGTCGCCCCGTTCCCGTCTCCATCTTGCCGTCTTCCCCTGGCACGACAAAGCCTTTCTCAACCAGGAAGCGCTCATACACCGCCGTCGCCTGAGCGTCGCCGTCAGACTCGGCATCCGCGCGCAGCAGCACAGCGACCAGCACCTCAGCCGCCTGGAGTAGCAACTCCCTCGCGTTCGGCAGCAGATCCTCGACGGTGCCCGCTTCGATCTCGGCCTTCAGGTTCTCCCACCGCCGGCTCTCCACCGACTTTTCTGTACTTTTTGACGGCACGGGAGGAGTCGGAACGGCCTTGCTACTACCGAAGCCGCCCGCGGCTTCAGCGTTCTCAACCACCCACCCCAGCGCATCCAGCGAGCTCACCGCACCGCCACCGCCGCCACCACTGTTCCTGGTGGGCGCCTTGAGCGCGCGTACGAAGTCATTGGCCAGCACGTCCGTTGTGCCCTCCCAGATGGGCAGCACGCACGCGTCGCGGAAGAGCCGTGCGACGTTGACGCGCTCCGTCTCGCCGTTGAGCAGGTACCCCACGCCGCCCAGCGCCTCCATGCAGCTGTGCATGAGCGGGATGGTCGCGCGGCAGACGTACGCTTTGCACAGAGACGTCAGTGAGCGCAGCAGCGGGGCTGCGAGACCGGGTGGAAGGCGCTGTGCAAGGGCTTTCGTAGCTGTGGCACCGCTGCCGTCAACACCACTACCGCGCTCGTCCACGCCTAGCACGTAGGCCGTGAAGAACGTCAGCAGCATCAGGCCGCGGTACTCGCCCGTCATGCGGGCGAGCGTGCGCACGTGCAGCGGCGTCTCGCACAGGAGCTGCGGCTGTTGGCCTTTTCTGGCGGCGGCGACGCGGCGCACGCGGGAGTAGGCGCGGGCGATGCCCAGGCCGCGGCCCAGGTAGCCGACGGCCGCGACGGCGGAGTGCACGCGCGTGATGGAGAGGATGGTGGCCAGCTCGGAGACGCCGCGGCCTTCAGTGCCGAGCAGCCAGGCGCGCATGTCGGAGAGCTGGAGTTCGGCGGTCGGGAGGGACTGTGTGCCGAGCTTGGATTTGAGGCGGGTTATGGCTATGCCGTTTAGTTCTGTTGCTGTTGTTTCTGGAGAATGGGACTGGCGGCGGCGCTGGCGACGGGTTGGCGCGTAGAATGCGGATAGGCCGCTAGCAGAGGTGCGTGCGAGGAGGATGGTCATGCCGGCGTCGGTGGCGGAGGAGAAGAATTTTGCGCCGGAGATGGACCAGGGGCCGAGGGGGATGTTAGATGTTGGGTCGGCTAGCGGTGGTGGAGGTGAGAATGACGGCAAGGAGGAAGACGATGATGGATAGTGGGGTAAGAAGACGGCGACGCTCTCGCTGCGTGATACGTCGCTCCCGCCTGGTCGTTCTGTCATCCACTGCCCGCTGGTCCAGGCCCGGGAGGGGTCGCGCGAGGTGAGACGCCCGAGGGCATCAATAAGCACGCGGCGCAGCGTGGTGTCGTCGTTATTGCCGCTACTTGCTGAGCCTGAGCCTGGAACCTGGCTCTGTGTGCCGGGCGGCTTTGAGAGGTGCAGCTGGAGAAGGCGGGCGGCCCCGTCCTGCATAGCCGAGGGGCACATCACGTTTGCGCAGGAGCCCTCCCAGAGATGTATTCTGTTTTGTTCGATATGTCAGACATACTGCCTTCATATTTGCGTTGGTTGGATACCTGCGCAGCACACATCTCGGAGCAACTGGTATCGCGTGGAAAGGATGTGCGGGTAGGCGCCCATGAGAACAAGGTTGAAGTCAAACATACCTCAACATCTGGACCACCCTCGTAAGATCTCCGAGATCTGTATCGTAGTTGAAAGCAACCATTCTGTAGGTTACGTGCCAATCGTGGTCAGCAATCTCGTGCTCCTCCTCTTCTTGCTGCGCATGCGCGTAACGGTCACTGCCTGGACGACTTTGAACTTACCCCTTCTGAATACCAAAGTCCTGCAGCCTCCTCCATCCCTCAGAAGTGACCAGCTCGCCGCCGTTGGACCGCCCAAACGCATCCCTGCCCTGGCCGCGGACGCACGGGAGGTTTCTCTCAGCATCCGAGATCCAGTCGAAGACCTCGTCCGCGATCACGTCGTCGCCGAGGGCGGCCATCTCGGGACTAACGTTGGTCGCTACATCTTGAGGGACGAAGACTACAAGGGACAAGGGACGAGCGAGCGTCAGATACCCAGATACTACATTCGTATGATCCAACACGTTTCACATCAGTTGATTCGCGAGAGAAAAGCAGGGAAAGAAGCAAACATACACTTGAGCACCCGTTGGAATGTGACATCGTCGTAGAACTGGTTCTCGAGAACGGGCGTCTCCTGGAAGAAGCCGTTGTCGGCGCTGGAAGGCTCCATCGTGTCTAGGTGCCTTGGCTAGGTTTCTGATCTGCTACTTCTTCTCTCGCGCTTGGAGCTCTGGGATGGAGACGGATACACCATGTTCAAGGAAGAAGGAGCAACGACGGGCAGAAATGAAGTTTGTTCTGATGATCATCCCACTCAGCAAGACATGTCGGCCGAGGCACAGCAGCTCAGCTGGGAATGGAGGTAAGACCCCACACCTTCCCCGCGAATGCCCTGTAAAGTGCCTCGGTCTTGGCGCATTCAGCAACCGAACGGTGGGTTTGCGGGGGATTTATGGGGTCAAATGCAAGCGACATGGTGCTGTCATCCTCAAGGGGAAGAACATCACGAGGTTTGCTCAACGCCAGCTTCATTCAGTCTCACACACAGCTGCGATGACGGTCGCTTTTCCGACCGCCCGCACGCGACAGGTCTCCATATCAAAACGAGAGGTCCTATTGGCCCTTTTTTGAGCTACAAAGCTCCAGTCGTGTTGAGCATGCACCTCGGGAATCAATCACCACCGTCCTCATCGCTTGAAAAGTTCGCTCGACGATCATCACGTCTCGTCTTTCTTTTTCGAGTCACCCACGGCCCATGGCACATGACACAGGTCCATTCTCACTGGGTTTTTTTTTACATCTTCGAGGCTTTCAAATATAACGACAGTAAAGCAGTTAAACACTGCCTCTTTCTATTTTCGACGCGAACTGGATTCTCTATCAAAGACCATGCTCACGACGTCGATACTTCTGATGATGACGTGGATCTGTACCGTATCTATATGGCCAATGTGCCCATAAGCTTAAAAGAACCTTGACTGACATAAAGAAAAGAAAGTAAAGGAATGTCCAAAAAAAAAGAACCCAAAGAGAAGGAGCCTTGTAGTTGTGTCCCTCCCACGCTCCCTTCCAACCAATATAAACGCCATGCCGCCAGCAAACTTTCGCAATCTTGTCGGTCGAGTGATGACAAAGGAGAAGTTAAGTCTGGAGTGTGTCTCACCAGTATCACCTAGTAGAGTACCTTAGGTTGGTAAGGCAAGGTACCTAATCTCAGATATCCCCCCTCATAAACGCATTCCGGATCCTCAACAGGTCGATCAGATCCCGGTCCTCCGCCGACGGCGAGCCCCTGTCGTCATCGCCCACGCCCGCGATGGCCACGGCGTCGCCCGCGTCCGCGCCCTTCTTGCCCGAGCCCACCGCGGCGCTCAGCACGGCGGCGATGCTGACGCCGCCGGCGCCCACGCCGGGGATGACGTCTTGGATGGGCGCTTTGGTGCGGGGCATCGGGACGGCTACGATGGGCACGTTGAGTCCGGCGCCGGCTAGTTTCTGGACGGCAGACGCCGCGATGCTGCCCTTCTTGGAGTTGTTGTTGGTGCTGTTGTCTGCCAGGTCAGGCGTGACAGTCTCGTTTTCTGTCTCGGGAGACGAAGAGCTAGAATCCGGTGATGATGAAGAGGATTTGCTGTTGGTGCTGTCGGGCGAAGACATGATCATAGACTCCGGGGAAGACGTCATCGTCCAGGCGTCCCAGTCGTCCGAGTCCGGCGTCGGGTTCGGCGACGGCGAGGACAGCATCGGCGTTGTGGGCGATGGCGTGGTAGTGGTGGCGACGCCCGAGCTGTGCACGCCGACGCCGCGACGACGCGCCCAGCGAGACTTGCGGTGGCGGTTGCGGCGGTGCTCGGACCACCAGCCCAGCACCGAAGGGGAGGAGGAAGCTGGAGACGGGGTGGACTTGACTTTTGTGAGGGGCTGCATCAGAAGAGCAGTAGGCTGCGGGTCGTCCAGCTCCATGGAGGTGGGGACGTCTGTGGAAGTGGGTGGTGGAGCGATGGGCTGCTGAGGCGTGGGTGGGCTGGAAGAGTCGGTGTCGGTGTCGATGTCGGACTGCATCGCGGCCGGGGAGTACACCATCGGCAGCACCTGCGCTCCCGCTCGCCCGTTCGACGACGACAGCAGCCGGTCCGCGTGACCCGGGGTGTCGGGCCGGGACGGGGCGTGGTGGCGATCGGACGACGTGGTGAACGGGAACGGCGACGACGCCGAGTGGATGGAGTAGATGGACGACGGCGACGACACGGCCGTGCCGATGATGGCGTTGCCCATGTTGGAGATGCCGAGGCCGATGCCCCGGTCGCCGTCGCCCGTCCTCGGCGCGGCGGGCGAGTCGAGGTCGCGGCCCAAACCCAGACCGGTGGAGGTGGTCGGGCCTGAGAGGCCCAAACCTGTCAGGCCCAAACCGAGACCGCGGCTGGAACTGCTGCTGCCGGAACTCGAACCAAGCGGCCGGAATGAGTCAAGACCCGTGAGCTGCGCGACCTTGTGGAGGCTGCGCCGCGCACGCTGCTTCTGGGCCGCTGACTCGCGCGACGCCGAGCGGTTATACCGCTTCAGCGCGTTGCCGCCTTCCTCATCGTCGCCAGAGTCCTCGGGGTCCGAGAGCAGATCCGTCAGGTCGGCCAGGTTGGCCGGGTTGCCCAGGTCGAACGCGGCGTCGTACTCGTCGTCGTCCATGATGGCATCGTTGCTGCTGCCGCGGCGCTGGACGTTTGCGTTCATGTTCGTGCGACGGGCGCGACGAGTGTGGGCGAAGATGCGGTGCGAGGTCGACCCCGCCGGGCCGACGTATGGGCTGCTGTGGCTGTGGCTGCGGCTGTTTTGGGTTTGGCTGCCGAGCGGCGCAGAGGCCGGGGCCGCGGCCACCGCGATTCCAGATGACGACGACCCGGTATGGATCTGCAGAGCTGAAAACGAAAACGAGGCGGATCCACCGTCCACGGGCGCCGTCGCCGGCCGCTTCGACTCGGCGAGCTTGGTTTCAGCGCTGCGGGCCGCGGCGTCGGCCGCGGCGGCCGCGGCTGTGCTCGCCAGGAGGAGCAGGCCGTCGCCGTTGTTGGCGCGCTCTTCGGCGTCCTCCACGTTGATGGGCGAGAGGATGAACTGCTCCAGCGGGTTACGGTTCTCATCGTCGTCAGACTCCGATTCTGACTCGGTTTCGGACTCGTCCTCGTCATCATCATCAGCGATGGCGTTCTCGTTGTTGTTAGTCTTAGCGGCGTCGGTGATGTCCTGCTGGTTGTAGTCGATGAAGGTCTTCTTGAACGCCGCGACCGCCGACGACGCCGCGGACGAGACCAGCTTCTCCTTGGCGAGGGCGGCCTCGACCTGCCGACGTGTCGTCAGCACGGCGAAGCGCACGTGGTGGCACTCCGAGGGGTAGTCGCAGTGCAGCGCGCAGTTGTGCGTGCGCCCGACGAACATGCCCTCCTTCATGTCGCGCTCGGCCGACCTGTCCGGGTCGGAAATGGCCGACGCGAAGTTGCGGTCCAGCTGGCTGCGCTTCCACGTGCCCCACGCCGCCCAGTTGGCGTAGTCGAACTCGGCGCGGCAGGGCCCGCCCGCCCGCCGCTTGCGGGAGGTTCTCCTGCTGCCGCCGTTTCGGGGCGGACTGGACGACGGAGAGTCGCCGCCCGCCGTCGAGCACATCTCGTGGCTGCACTCCAGGCACCGCCGCGTGCAGCCCAGGGGGTACACGATGTGGCAGATGTGGCAGCGCCAGAGCCAGGCGTAGGGGTTGGCAGGCGGAGGGGGAGGAGTGCCTGGTGGCGTGGGGTTCAGGAGACTGAGGTTGTTGTGCTTGCTGCTGAACGCCATGCTGGGCATCACCAGCGCCGGGGCTACGTCTGGCGTTGGCTCGTTGGACTCCGGGGGCGTTGGGAGGCCATCTGCCCCTGTGACAGCACCGAGACCCGACGACTTGTTGCTGGTAGGGGTAACATTTCCGGACGAGCTCAAGCTGTTGCCGCTGTTGCTGGTGGTGTTGCTCTCGTTAGGAGTAACTGGTGGCGAGGAGGCCGAGGATCCAGTCTTGGTGGGACTGCGGGGGAACATTGAGAGGCGCGACATCATGGCCATCTCTGCTAGATATACTGTGGTGTATAGATAGATAGGTAGCAGTAGTTTGTACAGAGAATGGGAGAAGAAGAGAAGAGAAAGAGATCCGATGATGGGTGGTGCCGAGAGTGGCGTTTCAAGAGAATAGATGCTTCGGTTTCTTAACGGCCTCGAGTGTTCAAGTTCGTCAGGTGAGTGGATAGCCTGTGAATATGCGTCGGGCTTTCAAAAGGTCGTGACTTTCATGGGGCCAAGCCAAGAAGAGTTTTGTCTGGCACGAGGGTATGGTCTTTCTTTGTCGTCAAAGAGCCCAAAAGGCCAGATGAGAAATTGAAAAAAAGTACCAAGAAGCGTCAAGCTCCTCTGAGGGCGAATGAAAAGAAAAAGGGGGAGGGGGGTGGTGAACCTGGGAAGAGGAAACCAGAAGGTTAAGGTCGAAGAAAGTGAGTCCCGGTCCAGATAATTATGAGAAGAGAAAGTGTCCGGGTTGCTCAGGTATTAATCTCCACCACTTGCCAGCCACGTCGACGTGAGCCCCTGTATTATCGGCCGGTACGAAACATTGATGACTGACGAGACTGAGATCAACGAAGGACAGACAGATAGGGAAAGATGTGAGGCCGGGCCCGTTGCGTGATAAAGTGTGACTAACCCGCGAAGAAGGGACACACCAGAGACAAGACAAGACCACAAGCCCGCCGCACCAGCAGGATGAAGAAGCTTTAAAGTTGGGAAAGGGTGTGGTGGGAGGAATGAAGAGGGCGGCGGAACTGAAGGGGAAGGAAAGCAAAAAAGAACGACTCAGCGAGCGAGAGTGAACGAGAAGGAAAATGAGCAAACGACGAGACAGAGACGAGACGGCTTGTGGGGTACAGGAAACGAAACGAAACACGCAGAGAAGGGAAAAAAAGCGAGGCCAGGAAGAAGGACCATCCAAGAAGAGCAAAAAGAGAGAAAGGGAGAAGAGAGAGGGCCGCGGGCCGGGCGTTCAGAGGGACCGGCGGGCGGCCATCAGCCGTTTTGTATGGAGAGGGGGGAAATATCGGGGGTTTTGTTTACAATGGACGACCGGTAGGCGGCCGCCCTGCGAGGGCGGCCCCGAGACAAAGGAGGCCCGTGTGGACTTGGAAGCGATGAGTCTTCTTTGTTCAGGGTGAAAAAAAACGATTTCGTATGGCTGACTGTCTGGCTGACCGCGGGGGACCTGCCCGGCCGCCGCCCGCCGGGTCGGGCTGTGTGGTCGCCGCCCGCAAGCCCAGAAGCGGAAACGCAAAAAGGGACAGCAGGGCCGCTGGTAATAGAATGAGGAGAAGAAAAAAGTATGAGTCTTAAGCTGTTGTGGTGTTCGGGTGGAGAAAATGAGAGCGAGAGAGGTCGGGGTGGAATCGGCGTGGGCTGTGGTAGGGCGCTGCCCATTTTGTCGTTTTTCTTTGTGGAAGAAAAGGAATTGGATATTTCTGGAATGTCTCGGCTGGGGGACACATGGAGATGGATTTTGGAACAAGGCGAACAAAGAAGCGGGAAATAGGAGGGCCCAAAAAAGGTATGAAAGGAGAAAAAGGGACAGGCTGATTTTGAGCTGAGCTGGGAGAACAAAGAAAACCAAAAGACGAGGAGGGGCATGCCGGAGCCAGAAGCACCAACCACGTCCGAAACTGTGTGAACTAAGGAATTAAGCGTCCAGGAAAAGCAAGGAGAGATCTATTGATTTCGCGTATCACTTTCCGTGCTGCGTAGTGCTTGATATGTATGAGGAAAAATCTGAGATCTCGCATCGCTTCGGCTGGGTCTCGGCGTCGATTACAGAGCCGGGGAGAGAATGTGATGAAAAGCCATCTTTTCGGGTCACTGAACCAAAGTGAGAATGTGAAAGAGACGCAACACGGGTGAGTCTAGTCCGCATGGAGGGAGTGAGAAGTATGCGATGTGCATGCTGGGATTTATCGATCGTCCAACACTAGGTAGTTTAGTACAAAGTCCAATCAATAAAAGACTCACTCCCTCCTGGTCCCGTTGTCCTCGTTTCGTGCCTTCGTGTGTTGGCCTTACATAAGAGGGAGAAGACGTCGCTCGCTGCACCCAAAGACGCTTCATTGCTTTGGCCGCTGGTCACCAGCCGGATAACGCCCTGGAAAGGGCTTTCTCCGCCCGACCTTCACTTCTTGCTCAAGATCGGCATCACCGTCGTCGTCGTCGGGGCTGTTACGTCTGTCAGGGGTTGGTGGGTCGGCAGTACGTCTCGCGGCTCTCGTCAGGTGCTCTGGTAGATCGCCCTGATCTCCCAATCCTTCTTTATGACGACAATGACTTTAAGCTACCGCCTCATGTAGAACGGTACTAGATAGATGAAGGAGACCGTGATTAGGATTTTTGTGAGCTACCCCGGAGGCATGGTGGCGCCGGCGAGGAGCACCTCCGGTAGGGTAAGTCTGGAGTCGGGGCAGTTGCATTCGCAGGAAACAAGTCATGACGTTGCGTCGCCGCCGCCGAAGGGCTGGCTAAGAGATACTTGATCGAGCTGAGGGTCCATTGATGTGACGTTGATGATGTGTGGGAGGATGGAGTTAGAAGGGAGGGATCGTCCGGTGCGGCGCAGTGATGGCTGTTGGCCGTTGGCCGTCCTTCCGCTGTGAGAGGAGCCGAAGCCGAGCGGGTATGTATTTGCCGGTGAGAAGGATGGATTGGAAATGCGGGGGGAGGCCGGCTTGGTGAGATCCGTGGTCCTTCCCAGAGATATGCTCTGCGCTGTATCAGGGGCACAGAAGACAGCCAGCGGCTCTACTACGAGGACGAACGCTTGACCTGAGTTGCCATTGATGATATGGACGACGGGGTTGAGGTTAAGGCTTCCAGTAGAAGTGGTGGGAACATGTACTTCCACCCCACATTTTTGTCTCCTTTTGCCTCATCCCCCTCTTTCACTTCGTCGGCGCACATGCCAGGCGGTGTCCTTGTGTGTTCTTGGTCTTCTTGGGGTTCTTAGGGGTGGTGAGCACAACCAAGAGGTGAGCCGCCGCGCCGAGACGAGTTTCCGTCATTGGTCATCAGATCCGGCATGTCGGACCTGACGCATTCCTTGGCGAAGCCGTACTGGTCCCGACGTCTCCACCATTGGAAAGGCTCGAGACCTTGGCAGTCATCGGGAGGGACAACATGTCGGTCGGGGAGAGCCATGAGCAGGAAAAAAAGTGAGGGAGAAGAAGAAACAAATAGCTCGAATTTTGCGTCTAAACTGCCGGATCAGGGCAGGGAGGACAAAGCACCTCGATCGAGACATTAGTCACGGCCGTCGTCACTCGGCCTCCCCTGTCGTGACCCCGACCGGCACCTCTAAATCTCCCCGCTGCTGGCACTCCCGCCGATACCTGGGGTTTTCCGAGCGGGAGCTGCATGCGAACCTGACAACCTCCGATCCAGTCGCCTTGAACCGGGAAGTTCCGCACGACCAGGTGGTGTTGAGAGTGATCAGGTTGATGACGCTGTCGAATCGGAAGGACGTCTTGGCCGGCGCGGACGAGTCGACGCAACTATCGTACCATATGAACGGGTCGTAACCGACACCATTACCTGTGAGCGCGACGGACTCGGCCGAGCACGTTGCCACGTTCCCGGTGGCGTTGTTCTGCAGCTCGAAGCTGATCGCGGTCGGTTGGAACTCCCTCAGATTCCCAGCCTGGACCCATGTCTTGGTAACCGTAAGGCTCTTGAGGGCCAGAGACTTAGAGGCGCAGTCCTCTTGCTCATCTAACGGCCTGCAGAAATTGCGAGTGAGTGGCTGAGATTTGGTACATGGCAGGAGGGAAGAATTAAAGGGGAGGCCAGTTCACGTACGCCGCGAGGGCGATGCCCCCCACCGAGACGGCCACCCAAAGTCCAATCAACACAGATCGCATGCTGCGGATAGCAAGGCAGAATCGGCAGTTTCGATGGGACATTTATTGCCACAAGCGAATTGGGCATCGACTCGAATCAATCGCCTGTTGCGGAAGACGAATCTCGGGCTGCTGTTGAGCTGAAAGAGAAGCCGTCCGGCCACAGACAGGTCCGCCATTCGGGCATCATTGAGGGGAACGTCCTGGCACAATAAAGAGGACGGCTGTTAACAGGGAAACCCGCTCTTTGGGTGCGACATCTGAGCCACACATATATAGATTGCTTTTTAGCATGAAATGCGTCTTCATCACGAAGGGCCAGTGTTGGCGGCTGGTTTTCCCCGCCTTCTACATTATATTGACACGGCTGGTCCAAGCCTTGAATCCCCTAAGAACGCCAGCAAACAAGCAACATCGGGACAGAGAATGGATACCACTAACAACAGACGGACGGCAAAAGACATGTTCCGATCTCCGCTGGCACCAGAAAGAAAGACGGGAGAATGCTTGAGAAAGAAAGGTATGAAAGCACCTGACCAAACGCCAACGCGAGCCTCTCGAACTCATCACACCTATCACACCTGATCACATCGTCCCGAGCCGTCGGAGTATTAGTTCATTGAAGACGAAGGACTCAGAGATACCTACTAGGTATAGACCGAGTTGTGATACACAGATATCTCCGATTTCTGGCGCTAAATGATGCTGTGATGTCGTTCTTCATTGGTGAACGTGGGTGTGCTCATTTACTCTCCCTTCCCTCTCTAGTAGGTAGGTACAACATGCATCGCTTGGCCCCCACGGACGGTCGTTGGTGTAATTGAAAATCGGCCCTCCTGTTGTTCGGGGGAGTACAAAGAGGGAAAGCCGGGAAACGAGCATTCGAACAAACGGGCTCTCGTTCCCGGGTTCTCGGTGTTGGCCACCATGCGCAAGACAAGGGAATGTAAATTTGTGCTCATTGGTTTGCTAACCTTACGCCTTGCTAGCAGGCAGGTCCGGATGGCTGCCGCGGGGTTCTGAAAGGGCCCCCTCCCCTATTTTTTCAGGGGTTGGTGGCAAACTTCACGTCAGAAAGAGAGAGGAGATGGGCTTTCTTTCTGAATTGTCTGGCGATTGGACAAACCGGAGAGTGAAATTTTGTGGTTGGCAGCGCTCTGTCTTGTCTTGAATGTCTTGGCCTTCAAGCATTTCCGGGGTCCTACCCTGGGTGACGTCGGTCTATCTATCCTCTTTTCATCGAGTCCGTTCCAGGCCCCTGCGCTCGGCGACCCTAGAGCGTCGTGAGAGATAGTGATAATGATCGCCGAGAGAGACAGTGATGATGGTTGATGACACTTCCTTGTGGGACGGACATCACGGCCATTGCGTCTGCCTCATACGGGGCGGCCCATAACCAACGGCCTTTCGACAGGCCTGGACAAGCCCGAGCTGACCGGTCTTTTTCTCGGCTCGCAAAGCCTGAAAAGGGAGAAAACAACGAGAAATTCGGAAATGCACGAGCCCGTCCATCCATCTTGTATTTTAACCTATGTGGTATAATCACGAGGCGGACGAGACATGCAGTCCCATACTTTACTGTACCGTACATAAACAATCCTGCGTGGGAACGTTGTACGAGATTGTGCAGGTTCGAAGAAAAGCCCTGTCGTGGAAGACCTAGAGCCGAGCGAAACGGAGGAGGCCCGGTAAGGCGACCCAATCGCTTGCCCTTGTTCGAAGAAAATCTGGAACTGACTCACTCGCTCGTTACAACATTCACGATCCGAGATGTGCTGTGCTTGTTCGTTTGTTCGATTCTCGCAGTGCAGATCGATGCCATACATGCGCCTTGCATTTCACGGATCACGAAAAGATTGTGCAGGTCGAACCCCTATTTTTGCTGCAGTGGACTTACAAGTATTTACCTACTGTTAGTGACACAAGGCTTGGACGTCCCACTAAAGTGAAATACCCTTTAGTGTTCCTCAGCACGAACTGAGCACGCAGAGCCACTGCTGACGGCATCGATGGACTTTCGACGAACGACGATCCTTCGTGCAGGTCAACCTGGGTTTGTCGTTCATGATTTGTCCGAACACTTCGGCCAATGGGTAACGATGGCCGGAGCCTCAGTATCTGTATGGCCCGGGAAAGATGTGCTGCTGACCTGCTTTCGGTGCGGGACAGTGGACTCTGCTGCTGCCACTGCAGCTCCTGGGCACTGCGTAGGTATTGGAGGAATGGCTTGCCAGGGGGTACCGGACCTGCAACAAGGCGGCTGTCCCAGCTGAGACTGGGAGGGCCACCACTCGCCCGCCTTGACGGCCGCAGGCGTGGGACCCCGCCGGATGGATGACTGCATGATGCCTGATGCCCGTCGCCGCCATGGCCGGATTGGCTGAATCAACCCAAACCTCAACCAGCCAGACAGGTGGAAGAAGTTCGCCTGCGAAAAGGTCAAGTGAGGAGTAGACGAGTCAAGACAGTACCGAGGAGGCCGAGCAAAAGCAAAAGGGGCACGTGCTAGTCGAGGGGAACGTCGGGAGTTGGGACGAGTATTCCGTGCGTTGGATGGAACGGCGGCGAGTAGGCCAGGTTCGGAGGTTCGGATGGCACCCGCGGCCATTAGAGTTTGATGTAGGAGCTGAGCGGCGTGTCCGGAATTTGTCCCTCGCATTTTTTCTCGTCCTTCTTTCTGTCTGCGTTCGACCCTCGTCCGTTCTGGTCCGTGGTGGTCGGGTTGCTGACGGTGAGGGGCAACAAGTGGCAGGTGATCAACGAATTTATTAGGGGGTGGCGATCAATGATTGCAATGCCGGTGGGCGAGACCGGTTGCTAGGATATGCCTCATCAACCACAGCAAACGCCTGGCGCAAATATCCTTCTCAAGTTGCTGTGATTTTCGTTTGTTGGCTGCCCGGTCCGCTGGCATGTTTATGAACGACACGGGAACTTGTCTAGTGCGTAGCAGCACGTTCTTCGCACGGGCGGCTTGCCGATGTGTCACCCCGATCGTCAACGCAGGATGCTCTCTTTGCACGGCCTTGTGAGTGTCTGTTCGTTTGCAGTGGCACCTGGTCTGGCTTCTTCATTGATGGTTCCAGAACTTTTGGAAAATTCGAGGAACTCGTCCAGCCAGCCTTGGCTTTCGACCTCGGTCATTGTTTGGGAAGATGCACGTCGTGAACGAAGGCAGTACCTACCAGACAGGCTTATCAGGTGACTCTACGTAGATCCAGTCCCGAACAGCCGCTCCGTATCCCGCGTGTCTCCCTTTGTTTCTTTTGGTTAGGTAGGTATTTTGCTATTTGCCTCCCGTTGTTACTGCCCGCTTGCTGCTTTCCCCTCTGTTGGTTGGCTGCGACGCATGTCGTCGCCATTGCCATCCATCCGCCATCATCCCCCTTCTTCTTGTCTCCAGTTGCTCCTGTCTCCTGCTTGCGGCACGCTGTTGTGGTACCAGTCGCACAGTTGCCCCCGATTGCCCCTGGAGAAAGAGCGGGATGTTGGACGCCCATTGGCGTGCACAAAATTTAGTGTGGGGCTTCCAGCCTAGAACGTGTAGCTGGCCCCTCTCTTCCCTCCTTCCCGTCTGCTAGCCTGCTACCTGCCAGGAGCCATGAGCCTACCCAGCCCGTTTTTAGCACTCAAAGGAATCAAAACATCGGCTGGCGACGGCGAAGCAAACTGTCAACAACAGCATCGACGCACGGAAGTACGCATCAATAATTGTATGTATAGTATTATGTAGATTACGCCGTGGAGAAAAAGAGACGGCAGTCAAGGTGTATTGCTGGATCGCTGACTTCTGAACACTTTGTAGATTGCATTGGCCTCCACATCTTGTTGACATTGAGCTGGGAGTGAGAGGGTCAGACATTTTGCTCCCGTCTGGCTAACTTCCAACCTCCTCCAGCCTGCATCCCTTCGCCAACCGACTCTGCAAGGACTGGCCGAGAATCATCGGAAGCCAGCCGGGACCAGACGTGGGTTGAGACTGTCGTGGTCCTCTGAGGTTTATTGTGGTCCTTCTTACCGTGGTCCTGTGTGAACGCATCACCAGCCGGCTCCCTGCATCGTCATCCAGGACAAAGGACAAGGACAGCGCTCCTATCGGAGCCACCCACTAGTGAAGTCCCCTTCGAGTCTTCTGAGCTGGCGGCGGGCCATCTGCCTGTCGAGCCTGTCGAGCCTGTGGTGGCGCGCCGGCTCCAGCGATCCCAGCGATCCCAGTGAATCATTCCCTGTGCTCAGCGGTGAGTGGTCAGTGGCCAGTCAAACGCATCACTGACCGTGCTCAAATTGGGCCAGTCCGTGTCGTCTGGTCGTCGTGCGCAACCCTGTGCTTTTGTAACCAGCTGCCAGCTGCCCGCAAGTCGCAAGCGCAGCGGGGCCCGCACCCCCATCTCGCTCGTCTGCCTGACCATAGCGTCCCAAAGTCGGCTGGCTATTGGAGGAAGGTGGCAGACCTGCATCAGTGCATTTTCCCATTTCCCAATTTTTCAATCACCGTCGTCCGTCCATCCCCGACCAGACCTGGCGACCTTTGACATCGGCCGTGCCCCTTCGCCGCCGTCAAATCATCCATCACCCTCACGATAGCACGATACTCCTTGTATTGCAGCTGTCGTCTCCTTTCGTATTCCATTTACCTGCCTCATGACTTTGCTTTGCTGGAGAGCCCGCGCATCGCCAGTTGCATCATCTCTATCCTGCTTTGCTATTCCACACATTCGTTTGACTCTCTCTTCGCGTCATTGAAGTTGAAGTTATTTGGTTCCCACTGTTTCCCCACACAACTGCAGTCGAGCACCCCCCGACCGCTTTCGCCTCTGCCTGAGGGGGTCGTGCCAGGGGAGAGAGGGAAAAAAAATTCGACACCGACCTCCCGATCTCAATCTCGATACGCTCTCCCCTTCCTCCCCAATCTTGCCCGCTTTGCTTGAGTCGTGCTTCCTTTCCTCACCATACCCGTGGCGACGACCGACGCTTTCGATTTCTCCTCGCCCGCGTTCCTGCAAAAGTCGGAGTCGACGGCCGACCTCGTTTTCATTCTCTCAACAGGCACTCACTAGGACTTCTCCTCTCGCTTCTCGCAGCCTTCTCCAGTCCGCCCGCAGCGCTATAGACACCGCCAATACACGACAACCCCCTCGCGCCTCGCCTGCCGCGTCCAACACGATGAACCAACAGCAAGAGGGCTACCTAAATAGTCACTATGGCAGCCTTAACCGGTCGCCGAGCTCGTCAAGACCCGGATATGCCACAACGGGAGGGTTTCCAGGGGGCCTGGGTGTAATGAACCCTGGACGGCAAGGCCAGCGTGGAGGGATCTTGGATCCCTTGAGTCAGCAGGTGGCCGATATGAGCCTGTACGGCGGCGAAGATCGGTTCAACACATTTAACAGCACGGCGAGGTACGACCAAAGGGCTCCCTCGGCGGCCGTGCCAGGTAGCTTCATGTTCGGAAACAGCCAGGCGTGGAACTACAACAGTGGGACGACCACAATTAACGACCCCTCACGGATGAGGGGCGGCGTCAGTAGGAGGGCGCCTCTCCCTTCGGTGCGTTTGAGATACCCAGCCCAGTCCCCTGTTCTTCCTCCTCTTCGGTGGCGCGCGCTCTCTCGTGGTTAGAAGAGTCGAGAGTCGAGAGTCGACGGGGCAGGCCGAGAGCCAGGTTGAGAGCCAAAGGAGCAGAAAATGGAAGGGGGATCAGGAGGAGGGAGAGTCGAAGCATGCGAAACTGAATGCGGCTAGCCGGACTGACAAGCTCTATTTTGCGATGCATAGGAATGGGGTGGCATGGGCGATGCTAGTATCGGTGACGGGCGTCTCGGCGCCGTCCCAGTACCACAGCTCCCTCGCGGCCAGCTCCAGCAACACTACCCCCCATCATCACTCGGCGGTCTGGGAACCACAAACGGCCAGTCATACACAATAGCCCCTTCAGCCGTCGGGTTCGCCACTGCGCCCGATATGCGCCCCCGACTCGAACCGGACGAGGACAGTCCTGGCCTGATAAAGACAGCGATAGTCATTAAGAACATCCCATTCAACGTGCGCAAGGAAACGCTACAGAACATCATGGTGGAGTTGAACCTGCCACAGCCATACGCGTTCAACTATCACTTCGACCAAGGGGTCTTCCGCGGACTGGCCTTCGCAAACTTCGCCCACCCGGACGAGACCAGACATGTCATCGAACACATGAACGGCATGGAGGTGGCGGGCCGGAAGCTGCGTGTGGAGTACAAAAAGATGTTGCCGGAGCACGAGCGCGAGCGGATAGAAAGAGAGAAGCGTGAAAAACGTGGCCAGCTAGAGGAGCAGCATCGCACGATGCCGCAGCTTCAGCACCAACCCTCGTCGTCGACTTTGCAGACAATGTCCATATCCGAGGCTGCAGCCAATAGCTTCAGTGCGTGCCAGCCCACCCCAACACTCCAATCGATGGCACCCACCGGACCCGCCGGCTGGAAGCAAAGAAGACCACGGCCGGGCGAAGCCAGAGAGAACGAGAGCGAGAAGCACGTCAGTACTAACGAAGCTGTGATGATCGGCGCAGGGCAACACGGGATCGACCTCAACAACCCGGGCACACTCAAGTTCTACATCGAGCTCTTCATGTTCAAGAAGGACCCGGCCCGCGAGATCTTGATCTTCCCGGCTGAGGTGACGCCCGAGGAGCGCCGTGACATCCACGTCATCTCGCACTCGCTTGGCTTCCATCACAGCAGTGTCGGCGACGGCGACAACCGGCAGGTAGTGGTGCGCAAGAGCCCGACGCTGATGACCGAGAAGGGCAAAGTCTTGTCTCCGCAAACCGGCGCCACCCTTGACGCCCACCCGCGCGGCCTGAGCCGGGCTGCCACCATCGACTTCGCCGAGCAGTCGCGGGTGGCGCCCTCAAGCGCCTTCCACGCCCAACACCGCACTGGTGGCCTGCTGGGCGTGCCCGGGAGTCCTGATGGCCCTCACGCTATGAACGGCCTCCGCGGTGTGAAGAGCTTCGCCGATCTGCGGTCCTACAGCCCGAGCCCCTCGCCGTCGGTCACCAGCGCTTCGAACGTCGGAGGAGCCACCTCGACCTCTGGCGTCGCCTTCCTCGGTCACTACACCACCGACAACGGCTTCCCGTCCATGCCGATCGGTCCGACACCGTCATCCGGTGGAGACGGCGCTGCCCCGACGCCGCCGCTCGGGATCTCGACTGGATTGGGCCCACTCACTCGGGCGGTGTTCGATGCTGGCGGCAGCAGCCAGATTTCGCGTCCCAGAGACGGACCCGGCCCCGGGGTCGGCGCCATTGGCAGCCAACGGCCAGGAGCCAGTAACACGGGCACCATCGGCCGCGTGCCTGAACGCCAGCCCAGGGGCCCCGGCGCAGAGGCTCCCGGCTTCGGCCCTCGCTCCCGTCAGAACGGCCACATGCAAAGGGGTAGCGGTAGGCAACCAACCCGCCATTAGATATCACGTATTTCCATATCCTGACCAACGACCCACTGACCTGTTTTCCGAGCTTCCTCTGTATCTTCCATAGACTCATCCGACACCACACGCACTGGCACGTCTGGCTCCACCTGGAATCACTAGGACGCTTCCCGGTCACGCAGACCCAAGTCGACGTCTTTGTGACGCCAGTTCACGACAGACACATCTGATGACCGGATGACAGGATCGAGACGCCTGCTCTCTGGCTGCAGCACGCTTGTTTCTTCCACCAGATGGCGACGATCTTCTTGCCACTGTTCTGGCCAGACTCAGCGCTCGAGCCCGGGCGGCAAGATTGGCGGACACACGGTCACGCCGTGCCTTTCTCGGACACGCACGACAGAACCTACTCGAACGTCGCCCTCTCCAGCCCCAGCTGCGATCGCCACATCCGTACGACATTGTAATATCTTGCCCCATCTATTTCATCACTCCATATTCTGGGCGTGGCTGCATCTGGTACTGGAGTTTGTCTTTGGCTATTTTGTTGCTTTTCTGCTGGCATGCTATTTTGGCCGTCCGGCAAGCTCGCACCGGACCGCCTCGGATACAATGTTCTCCTGATTCTCTCGAGATATTCGCTTTCACGAACCCCCGTCACCAGACGGGTGCCACTTGTTGGCCTCGAGGCACCCAGAGACTTTGTCTGGGCTGTCCGACATGCTACGACAACCGCTGTGTCATTCACAAGACGTTACAAGATTCCTCTCCGCCATCCACCTAGGCACCTACGCCTACGCATCTATTCTATACCCGACGAAGGATGACGACGCACTATTTTTTTTTCCTTATGAAGAAGTTTACGAGCACAAGAGAGGATGAGAGAAATGAGAGAAGAGAGACGCATGTGTGGACGATATGATGAGATGAAGTGAAGATGATTATGGCCGGGGGACAAGGACATGGACATGGACATGGACATGGACGCAAAAGCGAAAAAAGAAAACACGCAGCGAGAACAAATTTGGATACAAAGAGTTTTCCTTTTGTTTGTTTTCTTTCCCCTATGTGTTCCTTGATACAATTTTCTCGGGCAACCACCATTCACCAACGAGTCCTTCACGCCTTGCGGACCCAATAACAAAACGACGACAAACGATAATTACGACGAACACGACAACGCACTCATTTTCGATGCGCTGCTTGCTTGCTTCAATCAATCTTATCTCCCCAGCGCAGGCCGAAGATTCACGATGAACAAACGACCCCATTCATAAACAAGCACCGCGAGACATCTTCTTGGCAGCGACGACCTTATTCCCGGATGTCTACCTCGTCTCAACGACCCTAGACGCCTTCAGCCAGCCCTAGGCTATTTTCGCTGGCGCCTCAACACCTCGGCGGGAACAATCCCTGGGAGAACTGCACCAGCAGTGACCCGTGGTCTTCTTGCTTTTATGACCCCCTTATTTTTCTGCTTTTTCTGTTTCTTGTTTTTTACGCTGTTACGAAGTGATGTCTAGATGAAGACTCACCTGCCAGTCACCCTACCCCCCCCCCCCCCCCCCCCCCCC
>PYST01000083.1:85443-124341 GCA_003049485.1 Ophioceras dolichostomum
CCCCCCCCCCCCCCCCCCCCCCCGAAGGAGCCCTCGGCCGCCACGCCAGCTGATTGAAGCCTGCAAGTCCAGGGCCTAAAGCTGTCAACTCTCTCCTTCTCTCTCCGCCTTTTCTCGGGTTTCCACAGGTATCAGGTATCGTGAACAGCGAATAATACGTAGTAGAGTATTGAACTATTGACAGCTCTTCAGCTTTCGACCCAGTCCCGTGGGAGAGGATTCTGGAAAATGGGATGAAAACGCGGCCTATCGATAGCCTATGATCGATTGAGTTCCAGGCCAGGGCGAGACCAGCGGTTGGCGGTGGTTCCCGCCGGCCGCACAGGTTAGGGCTGAACGATGAGAGAAGCTTAACTTTACTCGGTCCTTGCAGTCGGATCCTGTCAGCGAAGTAGTCTAGTAGACGACGGACCTGACCTCTTCATTTGCTCGAAATCCCTCCTCTCACGTATAACGTTTTCCTTCGAGATGGATGCATCGATGCTTTTCTTCCCTTCTTCTCTTAGAAATATTGATCGGACGTGGCGTTCGGCACAGTCATCAACCGAATGTGTGCAGCACGTGGTGGGGGGAAAACACGAAAATGGGGGGACGCCACAATGGGCATGTTCACAAAGCATTTTGTGCTCTTTAGCATTGCCGTCTGCCACTAGAATCCAGTGGTTCACGGGAAACCCGGCATGAACTGTGCTGTATGTTGCTAAGATTATCCGCGAATTAGCAAAAACCAAAACCGACACACAGCACCAGAGTAGAAAAGGCAGGAGGTTAGAACGGACATCGCCTAGCCTGTTGTCGAGGTAGTATCATTCTCAACATTTTCTCTCTCTCGCTCTCTCTCTTCTTCCCATGTTTTCGGTCTGAGATGGAAGGTCCAATTTGTCTCTCTTGTCTCGTGCCCTTGTTTGTACAACAACCCGGACACGGGGAGGATCAAGAAGGCCTGCTACGCCCACCACTACTTATGTGTGCCGCTGCATGGAGCGCAGAGAGGCAGAAAACGAGACAGAGACCTTCAAGCAGGCTCTGCTACCGCAGAATTTGGGGGCCGTCCGGACGAGGCGGGGGGCGGCACAGACAAAGTTGACCGTGTCGTACCTCTCTAGGCCCAATCCCTCAAGCATGAGTCGTCTATTATGTAGAATCCAGGCTAGCGCAGCGGGGTGCAGCAAAACAGCTGGGGCAGGGCTTGGTGGCAGAGCAGCAGGATAGGGACAAAATACCGTTGCACCAGAGAAGAATTGGTCTATGCACCGCACCTGTTGACCGACAGAGAAGCCAGACAGACAGACTCGGGCTTGCAGACCGTCCGTCCGTGACAGCTCACTTGCATTTTGGAGCCGAGCATTTTGCTGACACCCATTTCCCTCACACAACCAGTCGCAGCAATCGCAGCAGTCCCCTGCCCTTTCTCTTTCTCACGCTCTTCGCCCCTCTCCTCTTGCTAGTCTCAGAAACCCGCAGACCACGATCTCTCCTTTTCACCTCCCCATCTCCGGGTCCTCCTTCTCAAGTAGCATCCGGCACGGATTATTCTGTCGATTCTGTCGCGGTTGGGCGTGGGCCACCTCCCCATACCAATCCTTTCCCTCTCCGCCCCGCCCTCCTCATGGCTGCCAGTTGGTAGGGGCGATCGACCTCGTTTTGCCCCCTTGTAATCTTCTCCCCTTGCTCTCGGTCGGCATTCAATCTTTCTTTTCCCTGTCTGCCGTCAACCCACTGGCCACTGCTGCCCAGTGTTTGCTTTCCTCACTATCGCCATTTCGTGCTTGCTCCATCCGATTGAACCGAATTTTCTCTTGGTCGTTTCGCATCAGCTCCGACCCAAGCTGGCGCCTCCAGTATATGCCGGTGCCTAGCACCGCACGCTCCTTTTCTTCGCTGTCCGTCCGCGACCTGACCTGTTCCTCCTCCTCCCCGATCGCGTGATGGCTAAGGCCAACGCCGTCGGACCGGAGGGTCGAGGTATCGGATCTGGCCTGCGCGCCTATCGAGCAGCCCCTCCTCGTCGACTGTTGAGTTGTCGCCTTCCTTCGTCGCCGCCGCCGTCGTCGCTATCGCCAAGTAATGTCTTCGCTGTCGTCGTCCTCGTGTTGGGCATACTCATCCGGGATGCCGTCGCTGCCGTCGCCGTCACCCAGGCGCCGTCCAGGGCAGCCACTGGTGGCTCTTTTATCTTTCCGTCGTCGCCGGGACTGGTATTAGCATCAGGTGCCCTGGTGAACGTGACCTTCACGGCGCCATTCGCGAAGCCAGTGTTGTCGCTGTGGTGCGACGAAGAGAATCCAAGGCGAGGTGCGATGACCTTTCGCTTAGTCACTAGGAAGTCTGGAACGGAAAGAAGTCATGCTAACGAGTCAAATTTTGCCATCGATCAGAGGACTTGCAAAGAATACATGACCCATTCAGGAGTTGGGCTGTCGTCGAGCTGCCGAACATCGAGGCCACCTCGGACGAGACAGAGATCCAATGCTTGTTCGACCTGCGGGCTGATGCGCCGAATATCCCCAGCATCCTCAGCCCCATGTTCACTATCTCTACAGAGGAAAGAGTCGACGCCGACGAACAGATGCTGGAGCTTCGCGACGCCCTAACACCTTCGAAGACTCTCCTCGAAAGGGCGCCCGTGGTCATCCCGTCGCCCACCTCGCAGGCCACAACAGGGCCAGGCAACGTGCCCATCCACTGCCCCGCCGACAACCGGACTGTCTTCACCGACCCAACGACTCTCAAGCGGTATGTGATCGTGTGCGACGTCGACTACCACAAAGACCTGGGCTCCAAGGACATGCTCCACCAGGAGACAGAGACCCTCAACTCGTGCGTCGCCCTGTGCGCCATCACGTCGGGCTGCGTGGGCGTCGGCTGGGGCGACTTCAACGGCTACAACACGTGCTGGCTCAAGTCGCTGCTAGGCCGCCCGCACAACGCCGTGTCGTGGTACTTCGCCATCGAAGACCCCACCCAGCCGGGCACGCCGCCGTCGTCGAGCACCACCGCGACAGCAGGCACAGCCACCGGCGCCGCCATCGGCGCCTCGAGCAGCTCTAACCAGCTCAGCGGCGACGCGAAGGCCGGCATCGGCGTCGGCGTGACCGTCGGCGCCGTCCTCGCCGGCGTGGCGGGCGTGCTGATCTGGTGGCGCTACCAGCAGAAGAAGCTGGACAAGAGGAAGGAGGAGCTTCTCGAGCGGAAGATGGAGGTCGCCAGCTCCAACGGCGGCGACGGCGGCTCTGCATCATCGTACTTCCTCCAACACCCTGGCCACGGCCCACAAACGCCACCCACGCGCGGGTCGAGCTACCGATCCGACAGCCACGCCCACATCTACGGAGCGCCGGGGGCGGGCCTCGGCATCGCCAACACGAACGACGACGTCTACCACCACAACACCTCGCCGTCGAATCACCACCTAAACCCCCAACACCACCATCACCACCCAACGCACGATCACCACAACAATCCCTCCTCCTTCGGCATCAGCACCACCGATCTGTCCGTCAGACCCACCACCGCCGCCCCGAGCGAAGAATCCCCCCACCTCGCGCACGTCGCGCTCTACATCCAACAACAAGCCGCCAAGGCGCAGCTCCACCAGCAGCAGCAGCAACAACAAAACTACGCATCCAATATCCAAACCACCACCCTTCCAAGCCAAGCCCCCGTCGCGCACGACCTCGAACACGCGGCCAAAGCAGCAGCCGCCTTCTCCGCCGCCGGCGCACCACCCTCCTCAACACTACTATCCTCAACAATAGCGACCCCGTCATCGGGCAGCATCCTCATCGCCCCGCCATGGAGCACCGCCGCAGCCTCGGAACTGCCCGTGCGCGAGGGCTACCAGGGCTACGGCCCCGAGTACGAGATGGCCGCCATGGGACCCGGGCCGCCCGGAAGCTTCCCGGGGCAGGTTATGCCTTTCCCCAGGGCGCCGCATAGGCCGCCTGGTGGGCGGGAGGTGGACGAGCAGAAGTTCCTGCTGGCTGATATGCTCGGTGCTGGGGCGAAGGTCAGGGTCTTGAGGCCGGAGGATCGACATGAGCTTGGATAGTGGACGTGAAGAGCCACAGAATAGTTTGGTTGCTCTTGTTGGTTACTTATATCTATCTACCTACGTATCTAAATCTGTGTTTTATCGGGTTCTGGGAGGGAGATACCATAGCGTGGGGACTTGTCCATCGTCCCTTTTCTTTTGCTCTTTCCTAATCTATTTCCTTGTCTTTCTCGCTCGTTTGGGATCTCAAAAAGGGAAGATTGGATATCACTGGTGGGACCATGGGCTGAGTGTGGGTGATCATTTTCATCATCATTACTCGCGCACCCCCCATCGATTCGGGATAGCATCGCATCTCATCGTGCTCTACGAAGTCCTTGTCGGACATGGGCACCCTTTTCTTCGTTACACGCATGGTGTTTCTGGCGCACGATGTCGGCATATCTTTGTTAGGAAACCCTGCGAGTCGTGAAAGGTCAGCCGCCTTCTTCCCGGTCACGCGGGACATGGGCATATCGTTGGATGTTCCGTATGATATCTCCAGAATTTATTCTACTCTTTGCTCCTATTGAGAGGGCCTGGGCAGTCGGCAGATGAATAGACACGGGCTCCCACTTACCTATCCACGTCCACCCTTTAATAGATGTGCAGGAACCACGAACGTGCTGAGGCCGATCGGGCTTCCGCAGGCGCTTCTCGCTCGGAGATAATCCCAAGTAGCAGCCCGCAAATGACGGCAACGGAAACAGCCCGCGGGATGCCTGGGGGCACATACTAGATCGGCGTCTCCTGTGCTGCGCTTTCTCGTGATGATGTAAATGTCAACTTTGTCCTCGATCGCCTCAAAGAGGAGTTGCATTCAAACCTAAGGACCGAAGTGAATCCGAGGGCAGCTTTCTCATCATCCGAAAGTCTCTACAAGTCAGAGCTGAACAGCTATGAACCTAAAACTTCAGCGAGTTAAAGATCCAAACCTGGAGACGTGAAGTGCGCCCCTTTCCCTAATATAGGATGGGCCGGGTCTACTGGGCTGGTCTGTGTACGGATTGATGCTGCACCCAGGGCCTGCAATGTATTGTATGGTATTATGTATTGTATTTCCGACCTATCTGCGTGTGCTCTACGCGGTATTGTACCCTACGCGGCAGGTAACGCGGTACCAGGCACAATACACAACAATTACAAGAAAATCCATTGGAGGCCATGCTGGTTTTTGAGGGCAGGAGTGACAGACTGAGGGGAGCGCCGTCCATCGCCAGGGGTTGTTGGTCATGTTGGGTCGAAACGGTCGACTGGTTTACCTGGCCCGTGCTTCCCCAGACCTAACTCAAACAGGGCGCTAGCTGGCTCGAGCACAGAGAGCGCATGTGGGTCACAGTGGACCGGGGGCAGCTTCCAGTTCCCCCAGTGAGCCAATGAGCAACGCCGCCGTCCGCGTGCGTGCCGCCCCGTCGCGAGCGTGCAGTCGAACAGGACAGCCAGACGTCTTTTTTTAGGGGGAAGAAAGGTAGGTATGATGGAAAATTCGGAAAGGACGCCCCCTACGCTACAACGAGCATCACGACAAGCGAGACCACGACCAACGTCGCTTCCCGGAGCTCGAGAGAGCGTTGAAGTCCCTTTCTTTTTCCGCAATACGGCAACATCCTCCGGAGTTCTGTGCGCCTGCGTCTCGATAGAGCATCCCTTTCAATTTCTGAGGCGTTCCTTTTTGGGGGGCTTGCTTTGCTTCCTCGGTTTTTTTTCTTGTCCCTCGTTGGGCATGACGGCATACGGAATATCCCATTAGCATTTATCTGGCTTCGATACTTCCCTGATTGTCGACACCAGCTATCTCGCAATCGGTCTTCTCTCTAATCATTTACGACCTCCGCGACAGCCTCCGTTTGCGACGAACGGTGACTGCTGCGATTCCGCGCAACGTCGAGCTTCGCCGACCGCCTCTTGTCCTCGTCTCGAAATCGATGACCGCCACAAGCAGCTGCCACTAGCTTCTAGAACAGCCGCATCCCCAGTGGTGACGAACGCTACGACAAGACTAGAAACAACCCCAACCGCTCAATTACATTTGTCGGCGAAAACCCGACTGACCGGCCTCGACGCGACACGCGACCGACCGTGCCCTCGTTGGCGTGCCCGTGTCCCTCAACCGCTTGATGGGGACGAATATGGGCAACGGACTTGGCCCTGGCCAAGGCGGCGGGATGGAGCTCTCCGGCCTGATGCAGGCGAATCCGTCGAACCAACCACATGCTACAGAATACACCTTGCAAGGTAATGCTCTCCCCCGACAAGATCCATTCCTCGGTCTGCGAGGCCCCTGAAGTATGGTCGGGGTAGTTGCTGCTCTACCAGCATGACTGACACGATGCATACGGCACGGCACGAACAGGTGTGATGCGATTTCTCCAGACCGAATGGCACCGGCACGAGCGCGACCGAAACGCTTGGGAGATCGAGAAGCAAGAGATGAAAAGCAGAATAGCATCATTGGAGGGCGCTGCCCGCAGATCCGACGCGACCCAGAAGGCCCTCAAGAAATATGTCACCATTCTCGAGAAGAAGGTCAAGGAGCAGGCGCTGCAGCTTAAGGGCGGCAAACAGGCAGCTGACGCCCCTGGCAAGAGCTCCAAGGCCGATCGGGATGCATTGATAAAGGATCGCCTTCGAGGTGAGTGTAACAACAAGAGCAACCCCTATTCCATCCTCAGATGATCCATCACAGTTATGTAGCATACTAACACCCCAAGTCCCTGCAGCCTCCGACAAAGACCCAGAAGGCGAAGGCACCGATATTGAGCGAATCATAGACGAGGACTCCTCACGGTTCGACATGCGGTCCTTCCTGGACCAGTGCCAATCCGAGTTCACGTACCTAATGATCACGCCGGCGAACCCGATGCCTCCTCGAGAATCGCCGCCCCTGCCCATCATCGACGAACTACCCCGAGATAGTGACTCGTTTAACCTGTCGGGAGGACAGCAAGGACTAGAGCAGGCATACCACGGACAACAGCAGCAGCAGCAGCAACAACAACAACAACAACAACAACAACAACAACAACAACAACAACAACAACAACAACAACAACAACAACAACTACGGCAAAATCACGTCCGCGATGCCAACACACGACCAGCTCCGACACCAGCTGGTGCAGGCGGCGGCGGCAACCACATCGCGCCGCAGCAGCAGCAACAACAGCAACCGTCGTCCTCGATCGGCTCATCAGCGAGCTTCGCGCGTAGCACCGAGATGCAGCCTGCTCCGATGGTCCGTTCGAATGCCGAGATGCAGGCCCTATTCAGCGGTGCTGTTAACACCGCCGCGGAATGGCCGGCCTCCTCTAGTGCCGCTCAAAATCGGCTCTTCGATGAGGGTGTGCCAGAGACGAACCACCAGCCGAGCGCGAGCGGCGCCGATAGCGCGGAGAGGAGACTGAGCGAGGGCGACGGCTGGGATTTCAACGAAGCGACCTTCGCCGAGGCTGCTCTTCAGCAGCAGCAGCAGCAGCAGCAGCAGCAGCAGCAGCACCTGCCTATGTCGCAACGGCCTGACACCGACGTCTTCCCCACGGCCGAGAACATTCCCAAGTCGCCCGGTCGCGGGCCCAACTCTCACCGGCGGAAGAGCAGCATGAGCCGGCGGCGCAGCGCAGAGCATGAGCTGTCCCTCAGCGCTCTGGCTCAAAAGGCGGCCGAGAGCGGCAACTTCAAGCTTCGCTTCGAGCTGCGCGGCCATCTCAAACCAGTACGGACGGTCATATTCTCCGGCGGCGGAAGCCCAGGCGAGCCCGAGATCTGCACAGCCGGCCACGACGGACTGATCAAGCGATTCCACATCCCACGGCTGCCGCACCCCCCGCACGTGCACGCCGACTTCACTCACCGAGGCCACGATGGGGCTGTGCTCGCGCTGGCCTCCTGGTCGCCGTCGCTGAATTTCTCGACGGGCGGCCGCGCGCAGGGCGATGGCTGGATCTTCTCTGGCGGACAGGACCACAAGATCTACGTGTGGGAGCGCGGCCGCGTCGATCCCAAGACCGCCGTGGGCGGCGACCCTGGCGCGCCCCTGAATAGACCAGACGGAAAGGACGAGCACAAAGACGCCGTATGGGCGCTGTGTGTCCTGCCCGGGACCCTGGGTTCCGTGTTCGGCACCACGAGCGACTTCGGCAGCCCAGACCGGATCCTCCTCGTCTCCGGCGGTGCGGACGCCACAGTGCGCGTCTGGTCCGTCACGGCGCCGCCTCAGATGACCTCCCCACAGCCTCCGCTCTCCAGCCGACGCGGCGGCGGCAGCGGCAGCGGGCGCGTGCGCGGCAACTCGATGAGCTCCGGCTCGGCGTTCCCGTCGTCGCCCCAGCCCACGGTTGCGACCAACAACACGTGCGAATACACACTGATCCACGAGATTAGGCGGCAGGACAACAACAAGAAGGCCAACCCGACGTGCATCACGCCCCTGACGCCCAGCGGCAAGCAGTTCGTGGTCAGCTATTCGGATGCCGCCGTCATAGTCTACAACACCAAGTCGGGCAAGCCGAGCAGCTCCATGGCCAGCTTGGAGACGTACGACGAGACGCCCGCCACGAGCGTCAACGCCGTCGTCGCGACGACCATCGGCCTAGGCTCTCAGGGGCTGGGCGCTGGCGCTGTCGGCGGCGAGGAGGAGGCTGCTAGCACCGGGGGGCCTACCGCGGGGTCTGGGTTCGAGGGCGTGGTCATCTCCGGGCACGAGGACAGATACGTGCGGTTCTTCGATGCCAACAGCGGTAAGCACGCCTCCACACTTTCCTCTTCCTTTTCATCCTCGTCCCCCTTTCTCCTCCCCCCTGTCTCACTCGGCTCCCTTCTATCCCTCCCCGACCATTCGAGATATTAATTGTTATTTTTCAACAAATTTATCAGGTCAATGCACCTACAATATGCTCGCCCACCCCGCATCCATCTCGAGCCTCTCGCTCAGCCCCAACGGCCAAGAGCTCGTGAGCGCCGGCCACGACGCGTCCCTCCGCTTCTGGAGCCTCGAGAAGCGCTCCTGCACCCAAGAGATCACCTGCCATCGCATCCTGCGCGGCGAGGGCGTTTGCGCCGTCGTGTGGAGCCAAGACGGGAAGTGGGTTGTCAGCGGCGGAGGCGACGGCCTCGTCAAGGTCTTTGCCCGGTAGGAGTTGGTGAGGCCGCGCTCGGAACCGTAGAAAAACCTCCCGCCGCACCCGGCCCCTATTCCGTATTCCCTTCAATAGCCCCAACTCTCCCGCTTTCTATTCACCAAATGTTATTCTCTCTCACACTTTTCTCTCTTCTTTTTTGCCTTGTGGAGGCCTGCGCGTAAGCAGGTAAGTTGTGAAGGACACAAAGAAATGCTGTACTCTTAAGTTAGTTCATAAAGACACCAAGACGCAAATAAAGCTTTGCGGAATACCTTATTACTTTGGTCGATCCTTCCTTTTCTCCCCGTGCGTGCCTGTGCTGGAGCCAGACGACGCATGTAATGTATTGTCCTTGGTATTGTACTTCCGAGCTATTCGCATGTACTGTACGCGGTAGTATACCGTATGCGGCAGGTAACGTGAGACCGGAGGCAATACAGAACACATCACATTACATTGCAGGCTCTGGCGACAACACATGATAGTTTGGTGTTGCGAACTAACGAGTGGTATGTGCTCGAGGGATCAGATACTCCGCCATTCTGATGGGAACCGCTAGCTCCAAGCGAAGCCAGCTTTAATAGGTATCTTTCAACGGCCACGGTCGATCAGCCTGCTGTCTTGGCACAGGATTTAGGTCTTCGCGATATATATTCCCTGCGTAATCAAGAGGGTCTGCTGCTTGCGCTTCCCTTCTGGGGACGCAGGTGACAGGCAGACTGGTCACCGTATCACCTAGTTGCTGTAAACCTCCTGAGGTTTTGACTTTGGACTCTAGGTTAATGCGCTTTTATCAGTGTAACAAGACGACTACAATTCCGACCAGGAACTTCGACACTCATACTTTAACGCTGCCCGCTAGTAACCACTAATTAACCCTTGCCATGAACCTTAATGATAGCCGTATCATGTTAAAGCACTCTTTAGGTACGTGCTGTTTTGTGTCGTATCGTGGTAAGTGAGACCTTGCACCCAGAACACGCCACACGGGTCGCACCTCGTTGAACACTTCGAATTCAAGGTGTTGGTCGACGGCAGCCACCGACTGGTCCCGTCAGGAGAAAAACCCAAAAAGTTTCCGATCTTGTCCAGAGGAGACAAGTATTGGTTTATCTCTTTTAATAAAGGAATTGACTCTGGAGATATCTATCCTGCTGCATGAACACCGGGGCAGTTCCCCAACAGTCCTCAACCTGTCTCTCTCTTCCATGATCCACCAACGCGCGATTCAGGGGTCACTCCTTTTCTTCGTTCTCTCATCATCACTACACTATCTACACAGCCGGACCCTTCTTGGCCGCAACGAGAGCCGCAAAGTTGGCGTTCTTCGCCGCCGCGAGGTCGAGGTTAACGCGGCCCTTGGACTCGTGAATAGTGATGGTGCTCGTGTTGCTCGACGGGGTGGCGGGCGCGCGGCTGGTCATACCCCACGCGATCTGGTGCGTCGCGCCGGCCGGGTTGACGCCCGTCCCCCCTTGCCACTGGCTGCAGCCGGAGCAGAGCGCGTCCAGCCGCCAGTGCGTCGAGTTGGTCGTCGACGTGGGGAAGACCGTGTACGAGGCCCTCGCGTATGCCTGGGGGGCGACTCGTCCGCTGGTACAGGGTAACCAAGGTTAGTAAACTCTCTAGTAGGCGGCTTAACAGAGCGAGAGAGAGCGGAAGAAAAGAATATGAACTCACGTAGCCCAGCGGCTGCTGACGATAGTCCCGGTGCCGCCGTTGGAGTATCCGATGGTGATCGGGTTGTTGGACATCTGCCCGCCCCAGGCGATGGCGGCCCAGCCGATGCGCTTGGGCGCCACGATCTGTATCAAGATGTCGAACGGGGCCGATGCCGTCGCCGTGTCCGGAATGGCGAACCGGTACGCGATGTCCTGCGGGCTGATGAACTCCGTGTAGCAGACGTCGCCGTCGCAGAACTTGGCTGCTGCCGTGGTGGGGGCTGCGGATGCGGACGAGGCGAGCACGGCCATCGCCGCCGTGGCGATCTGTAGCAGCCCCATCGTACGTAAAATAGAGGAGTAGTAACGAAGATTTGCCCTACCGATACCAGACTAAGTGTGCTCTGGGGGCTTCAGCTAGCGGAAGTGCTGAGGGGCGCAAGCAAGACAACGACGGGAGGTACTTGGCAGGAGAGAGGAAGGGTCGGGAGCCCGGAACCTGGCTCCTGTTGAGCTGATATAGTTTGCGCCATGTCGAGGGCACAAGCTGGTCGCTCTCCCGTGGAGTGGGATGGGGAAGGAGAGAGCAATGGGAGGTCCCACTGAAGAGAGCTAGTTTTTTTTTAGCCGAAGGTGATGAGGACGACGCACCCTCCTCGGCTGCTCATCCGCTATCTTCACTCGGTTCGGACAATATCTGTTTTTAATTCAGGTACTGTACACGGGCGGTTGAACGGGAAGCCGTTGTGGGCGGTGCGGAGAAGCAGGGACGACGACTTGGCGACGTGCTGTGACGGTCGCCCCTTACGTGGCCACTGCTCGGGGAAGAGGTAGGCGAAGCTTCCATACAGAGATGGACATCATTCCTCAATCGAGTGATCGAAGAAGTGGCGCCCTTCGACCCCAAGTTCCCAAGTTCATGGGTATTGAAGAACTGGCACGGCGGGAAATGTCAAGAGGTGTGAAGGCGGTGCCGCCTTCCCGGGCACAGATTCTCCAAAATGTGGACGGCAGCAATCATCCTGGTCGGCTGTCACAATCCGCGTCGCGATCGGGATGACCAGCCCGAGAATACCGTTAGATGGTCTCATTTGCCATATATCACAAGAAGTCGTATAAATGACCATGCGAAATCGAGATGCCCCCACTGGCCAGAATGATAACCTTGCCTATGCCAGCTCGATGGTATCAACAGCGGCTAAACTCCCCAGGACCGGACGACCAGCCGCTTCTGGAACAAATTAGCTCCCGCAGGCGATATTCCATAGATCGAAAACCGCAATTGCCCAATCGGACGTGCTGTGTTTCTAATAATTCCCCGGATCTGTCCAGTGTCGGGTGCTTGCACTTAGCTGTGCCCTGATGGAGGCTTCTCCTTGAGGTTTCTGCTTGAGGTTGATAGGCATGACCGACCACCGACCGCACTGCCTGCCTCCTGCCGACAACCGTATGGTACGAGCCCTAAAAGGCATGATAACCTCAGAGGCGACAACTATTGCCTCATTTCTTCCTTTGGTAGCTCCCGTCTGTCTGTATGAATTGGGCATCAACGGCAGGACTGACATCTTCCCCGTCGACGATGCACGAAGAGTCCGAAGCCATTTGCTGTTGTCGTCTCGACAAATATATTTCAAAAAGCAGCGCACAGATACCGGCGATACTCGGAAATTTATGGAAGGAGATAAGGGGGAAGGCTGGACTGAAGATAAACACGGCGGTCGCAAGGAGTGGTTGATGATTCAAGATTGATGAATCGGCGACGGCGTGATAACTCCTTGCGACCGGACAGCTTCGGGGTCGGACAAATGGTAGGGCCGGCGCTAGTGACGCCACAGAACGGGCAGGCGGGACCGGGGTTACTGCAGGCGGAGCGCCACGTGAAAAGCTTGGCGTTGGGGCGTCTCCAGTTCCTCCACGTTGGCATCATCACCGACGAAGAAAAAAAAGCTCGACCCAACTCTTTCCTGAAATCCTTCTCATTCCTCAACCTCTCCCGTTGACCTCCTCGTGCGGAACTATTTTCACCGTTTTCTTCTCCGCCTGGATTTCCTCAAGATCCTTCAAGATGGCCGGCCTCAGCCCCCAAATGTAAGCTCTCTTGCCTGCTCGTTTCGTCTTCCTGTCCCCGCCCTGGCGATGCTCGGGTGTTCCTCCTCGTGCGCGTGCGCGCGCCGATTTTCTGCGCCTTTCCTATGCGAAAGAGAGAGTGCGGAAGGAAATCTGATGGTTGGATGGGTTTATGCTAACATGCGAACGCGCGACAACCCAGAACAAACATGGTGATTATCCTGGGCATGATCCAGGTCGCTAAGAAAGTCCCTTTCGATGACCCGAACGTACTGAACATGGCCCGCGCCGGCTATGCCCTCAGCAACCTGATCATCCTCTCCATCTACCTGTACATCATAAGCACGATCAACAAGAAGAAAGGTAGGATTGACATCCCAACGGAACGGCTACGCGGCCACAGACTGCGGACAGAAGGGGAGCGACAAGCACGGAGGTGCGCCAACGATTTGCTAACTTGTCTTTGTTTTTCCCTCACTTCAAACAGACTTGACGACGCTCAAGTACGTCGAGCCGGCGCCGATGGGATCCTCGGAGGAGCCCAAGCTCGTGACGACGACGATCCACGCGTACGACATGTCGCAGGCCAAGTCGCTGGTCAGGTCGCAGGCCATGGGCGTAGCCATGATGGCGGTGATGCACCTGTACTTCAAGTACACCAACCCGCTTCTGATCCAGTCGATCATCCCGCTTAAGAGCGCGCTCGAGTCCAACTTGGCCAAGATCTACATCTTCGGCCAGCCGGCCACCGGGGACCTGAAGCGGCCGTTCAAGCAGGCCGCCGGCCTCTTCGCCGGTCTGCAGTCGGGCCCAGCCCAGAGCGACAAGAAGGCCGTTGAGGCTGCCGAGCGTGCCGGCCGCGGTGGTGTCAAGGAGGAGTAGATAGCCCGATGAAACCACACACACGCAGAAGACCTGGCGCCCATGGCGTTGGCTACTGCGGCTGCCGCTAATATCGCTGCAAGCTGCTCATGCGACTGCTACTACTGTTGCTCCTCATATACACGAACATTCCACTCTGTATACCGCTCGCGCTCTGGCGCCTCGCCTCTGTGTGGTATGCGTGCGGTTCGTAACTGAGCAGCTCGGTATAGTTGGCACTCCACAGGCGCAGTTCTGCGTGCAGGATACCTTAAATGGGGTTCGGTTGGATGGAAGGCTAGGTGTTAAATGCATATAGGGTTATGGGCGGAGTGGATTTAATACCAAAGACTTGTACGATTTTGAGATAAGAAATAAGTCGATTAGTATGACACTATGTTTGCGATTTGCCTACTTATTCAGTTGTGTGCTTTGGTGGACAATGTAAACCATCCATCAACCAGCGCCACCGCAATGGAAAAGCCGTTGGCGTCATCGGCCAGTCGTAACTCCGAGCTCCCAACTCCATCCACCACCTAACCCACGTCATAAACGAACACCCAATCCGCGAAAGGCTAATTTTCGAACCGCGCAAAACCTGCATATTGTCTTTCCTCCTCAGTACCATCAATCCATCGCCTTGCGTGTTTGCGACCTCGTAGACGCCGTCGCTCGCCATGGACCGCCCAAGGACCCCTCCACCATCGCGGGAGGCTGCACCAGCTTCGCGCCGGCCGCCATCCCCACCAACCCCGGAGGTTACTCGCCGAATGGTGCGTCCCCGTTCCCGCCTGCTCAACGAGCGCCCATTTACCACAAACCGTATATGCTAATTGGTCCCGCAGGAAGAGAACAGGCTGCTCTCGAAGGCCATCCGCGACCAGAACGAAGCCGCAGCCAGGGCATCCGGCGCCTCGACGCTCCCTCACAAAACATCTTCCGGATTCGTGGCCACGGACGACATACACGTTGTCGGAACCAAGAGTAGCAACAGCAACAGCAACAGCAATAGCGCACCACCCAACAACCGCAAACGGCCGCACAGCGCCTTATCCTCTAACAGTGGCGGCGGCGGCGTCACCCACAGTGAAGTCCCGGCTAGCAACCGAGATGCGCGCACGACGCCGACCAAGCCCGGCGAGGAGGCGCCGCTGCGGCCCGCACGCAACTTCGCCAAGTACGTCGACTACAACTTCAGCGCCATGACGGACACGAAGGGAGGGTTCCTGACGGCCGAGGACGACCCGCACAACTTCGCCCTGTCCGGGGGCGGCGGTGCCGCCAACAAGAAGGGCGGGAAGGGCGGGAAGGGCGGCGAGGACCACCCGGAGAAGCCGCTGAACATGAGCGCCGAGGAGTGGGAGCGCAAGCAGCTGCTGCGCAGGTTACAGAGACAAAAGGCGGGGCCGTTCGAACCAGGAATGAGCGCGCTGGAGGAGAAGGGGACGAGGAAGAAGTGCCGCGAGTGCGGCACGCTGGAGATCGACGTCGTGTGGGAGGACGTGTTCCACGTCTGCGTGTGCAATAAGTGCAAGGAGAAGATTCCAGAGAAGTACAGCCTCTTGACGAAAACGGAGGTTAAGCAGGATTATCTCCTGACTGATCGTGAGTGCCGTTGTGTCTCTTCATCTCTCACGACCGCCTCCCTACGTCATCATCATTATCATTATCACCCTCATGGCACAATTAGCTAACGCGAAGAACCACAACGTCCCAAACGAACAGCTGAGCTCAAGGACGCCGACCTCCTCCCGCACCTCTCCAAGCCGAACCCGCACAAAGCGCACTGGCATGACATGATGCTTTTCCTACGATGCCAAGTCGAGGAGTACGCCTTCACAACGAAATGGGGGTCCGCCGAGGCGCTGGACGCGGAGTTCGAGAAGCGCGAGTCCGACAAGCGGAGGAGGAAGGAGGCGAAGTTCCAGGAGAAGCTGAGGGACCTGAAGAGGAAGACGAGGACGGACGCGTACAGGAGGCAGACGAAGGCCGGGCAGGCGGCTATGGGGATAGGCGGGGGCAAGACGGCGACGAGATTTGGGGATAGGATCGTGGACGGTGTTGGTGGTGGGCCCCATGTGCATGAGTGGGGGAGGCCGTTGGAAAATAGCGAGACGGGCATGTCGGTTAAGACTTGTATGGGGTGTGGGATGGAGGTTGAGGAGATTGAGTTCTGAGCGAGGGCGGTGAGATGGGCCGGTGACTGGACCTTCAAGCAGATCGGAGTTGAAGAAAAGAGGAGGAACTATTGAGTGATGGATGAACCGTTACGGCCCTTTCTGGTGCTACCTACCACGCGGTTTTTCAAGCCTCTTTGCTGCGTTTTCCACGGGTCGTCTCTTTACGAATCCGGATAACCGGCAGACCAATGAACCTGTGCAGCCTATTTGTGCAACCCATCACGGGGGTGGGGAGTTCGCTGTTGATCTGATGAGAATGAAACGAATCTCAGGTTAGTTAGGGGAACGACGTACCTCGTTATCATCAGTACTTTCAACTCTAGGACCTCGTAGCGCTACTCCGGAAGCACACGCCTCTCTCGCCCCAGGAAGATCCCCAAGCATACTCCGCCTTACATTTGATAATGATGACGAGGTCGGGGTTACCCCTTTCTTTCGTCAGCCAGCTACTGCCCAGTCTATTCCGTGCTGTGAGTCCGGACAGCCTCGTGATACGTTGGGTCTGTACCTAGTTGCTCACGTTTCTAGCGAACGTATATGAGACAAACTCCCGTCATCCTCAAGAGACCCCCTCCTCCCCGCTGAGGCCGCCGATCTAGCATCTTGAATCAGATCCATGTTCGTCTTCGTTGTTGATCTCATGTCACCGTTCGGCGAACGGGATATACATACCCCGCCACTCGAAAATTCGCATCCTATATTTCCAGACTCCCTCAACCTCGTCCCATTACAAAGGATCCCCGCCGGTGGGCCAAGCCGAAGCAGGATCAGCGTCGGCTTCAGATTCGAAAAGTTACATTGGCGGCCACTGTTCCTTTCCCATCTGTGCTGAACCAAAGTTTGTGAATCGGCGGATTGTCTCCCGGCAGCAGTTTTTCGAACAGCGGCGTGAATTCGGCTATTCGTACAAAGCCGAATCCGGACGGGTTGAGGTGATGTGCATCGCGCTGAAGACAGGTCGCAATCGCTAAGTGGAACAATGAGCAGGAACCTAATACGTCGGAGCGAATACTCGCGGATAACGCGACGTGTTTCTCTTCGTGGCTGAGGCTGTCCATGTATCTGCCCGCCAGAAGATAGGCACCAAACGCGACCAGATTTGCCGCCGTTCCAGTCAGGCCTGGTCTGCAGTCTTCGGAACTCACGCTCATCAAATGGCCATAATAGGGACCTAAGGCGCAGAGACCCAGCCTGAGTCCTTTCCAGCGTGACCCGCCCACAAAAGCAGAGAGGGCATCCCTCTCAGGATTGACGAGTTCGAAGATCAAGGGGTCGATGTGGTCGTTCTCGTACGCGTATACCCTGAAAAGATGCCTCATATCCAGTCCACAGTCGTACAGAAAGTCGGGATCGTGTTCACTTCCGCCCCGAGTCTCGTCAACGTTGGCGGAATCTCTTCTGGCCTGTTTTTGGGAGTCGTCCCAAGCGAGAAAAGCGCGCACAATGGTCTCGGAGTACACTGATTCCAGCTCAATTCTCTTGAGGTGGAAAAACCCTGCCTGAGTCATGGTGCGGTCCCCCGTCAGAAACTCCTGGACAGTGTAGTGAGCAAGTCGGAGCTTTCGATCCTGCTGGAAGCCATCACGCGATCTGTCTGGGCCGATTGAGACCAGGCAGTTGCAGATCTGCTCAAGCTTCTCAGCATTAGCTAGTTTGTCTTCGATCTTCTCTTTGTGGCGAAGGCTCCAATACGTTGCTTCAAGAAATTGCTCTGGCGTTCGGTACATCTTGCCACTGCAAGAACGGCTGCCGCAAAGTAGTCTCAGGACTTCTCGCGTGATGATCCTAGTCTCATCAGGTATCCCCCTCAAGGTCCTCTCGTAGGTCTCGTCCAAGCCCTCGGGCAAGTTTTCGAAGAGCATCCAGTACACTCCTGGGGAATTGGAGAGAAGTGATGATGCGCAGCTGGCACTCAGCGTACATAGACTCCATGGTCGTCGTCCAAAACAAGCAATCGAATCAACTGCAGAAGATCGCCGAGAGAGTGAGATTCGTCCAAGCCATCGACAACCACAAAGACTCGGGAGAACAAGCTACAGATGATCTTGAAGGAATTGACCAGGTCACTGGCGCCAAGCGGGCGGCCCCGAGGACCGTTCATGTGTGCGCGATGGACTGGTTTCGGGATGTATTGGTCTCTTTGGTCGCAGAGCTGAGAAACCACACAAGCCAGGAATGACACGGCATCAACCCCTCGTGGGCGTCGGTAAGAGCAGAAGTAGTAGCCAACGCCGACGGGCAGATCATTCTTGAGCTTTCTCCGATGAGTTTCAGCGTAGGACTCAAGCCTGTTGACAACGAAGGAAGCAAGGATCGTTTTACCAGCTCCTGGGATACCAAATATCCAGAGCAGTCGCGGTCCCCCCGACGAAACAACCCACTCAAGGTTCCCCTCGAACTCATCACTCTCGTCGTCCTCATCATCTTCGTATTCCCCGCCGTTCTCGTCGTGTTCGTCTTCCTCGTCTGTTTCGTCGTCCTCGCCGCTCTCGTCGTCCTCGCTGCTTTCATCACATCCCAGCCATTCCCTCCACTCAGGGCATCGACTGATTAGCGACTCGGTCGTGCGTGGCTCATGGATCTTCAGACTGTCGCTACGAATGTCCTCAGAATCGACCCCGCGTTTCCCTAAGTCTCTTAGCGGTCTTAATAGGTGTCAAGAATGGAGAACCTTATTGTGGCAATACGCTTCCACTATTCCACATGGCCTTCTATCAGCTTCTACTGTCTTCTATCGTCTTCTATCACATTTGTCAGAATTCGTCTCTTCTAGAACTGCCTTTACTATTTGTAATACAGTTCTAGAAGATTCTATAGTTCTTTACTCGTGTATATATAGAGCTCTTCTGAGCATCACATTCTCTAGCTAGATCTAGAGGACAAGTCCCTCTTTAGTAGTCTCGTTCCAAAACTAGAGCTGGCTTCCTCCCGTTCCTCACGTTATCAGGCTATCGATCTTGACAATAGGGCGTCTCTCTCGAAATCTGCATCAGAAGTCAACGTTAGAGGTGACCGAAAAAAAATTCACTCTTGAACTTGAACCAAATGGCACACTGTGGCAAAATTACAAGAGAAAACCGTCTGTTGAGAGGCTCGTCCAGCTACCCTAAAACGTCCGGAAACCAAAACTTAAGCTCCGTCATCATCGCCGGTGTCCGAGACCAGTGCATGCGGTCCGTAAGGGAGAGAGCCAAGCCGATGCTATAAGGACTGCTGGGACTCACCACTCAAAGGCTGCAGACCCGTGGCATGGTGCAAAAGGCGCTTTTCGACTACCTTGTAGGCATTGAGGATTATGTACCGCCCGAGGGTGTAGACGACATCCTTGAAACGCAAGTCTCTACGCTCGAGCTTGATGAGAGACCTGTGATCTCCTTCGATCTGAAGCCGGTATTCCTCGCCCTTCTCCTAGGAGCGACCGATAGTGTTTTGAGGGAGCAGCAAGAATGTAGGCTGGAATGGTCAGCTTGCTCTCGAGGGTCTAGTATGGGGCAATCCCGACGCACCTTCAAGCCCTTGTACTGAGTGGCTCGTGTTTCGCAGAACTGGATGATTCTCGAGTCCTGGTACGAATACGCTTGCTTGAAGTCACGCTGGCGCTTGTCTCGGAGCGCTTGTCCCACCCTCTGATTGATGTGGCCGAGGGTATCTTCACTTGCTGGCCCGCCATTGGTCAAGTCCTTCAGAGCCTCCACGTCCATGCCATCACGCGGAACAGCGAAGAACAGAGCGCCATGAGTGCACAATATGATCTCCTTGTCTTCGGCCACAACGTTGGGCGTCTTGACGTATGGATTGGCTAGTGAGATTATCATCTGCGCATTGTAAACTGTGGCCACAGGGCAAAGGTGTCGACTGAGCAGAACCGTGGTATTACCTACCTCCTCGAAGAGGAAGCCTCCCAGGCTGTGAACGATGAAAATCAACGGATTACCGCTCAGGGGTCCGCCGCTCTTGTTACTCTAGTTATCATCGGAGGTGAGTCAGTCCATAACCCTATCCATGGTCATGAAAATCAGCCAACCAACCTTGTTCCAAGCTCGATACTCCCGAAGAGTGCGGAGAAGTGCCGCAGCCCAGACATGGTAGTCATCTTCGAATCAGAGACGTTGAAGTGACAATCATAGCCATAGGTGACGACGTCAAGCCGGAGACCCTCCCACGATTGCTCGCCAGGCTGGCCTTGAGGCAGCCTATCTCGGATCCAAACAAGGTCGCTGTTGGTATCTCGGAATGATCCAAGAGCATGCGCGTTGAGACCGTGAATGACGACAACGCTATGTTATGAGACAGATGAGCCATACTAGTAGTTAGCGGAGACGCAAACGCCTAAGAAGAGCGGGGAGATACAAGGGAGTTGGGTGGCCATGGGGCCGAATGTTAGGAATATAGAAGCTCAACGGTAGGAGAATCGATCGACAGAAAGTTTGGAATAGCATTGGAAGAATACAACTAGGTTGCAAGACAAAAATAAAACATTGGATCAGCGTACTCAATGCCTTTCATGTCCTGCTGCTGGTCTTCGATGGGCGTCAGAGGTGTGAGCCCGTGGAAGTGCTGATCGAGTGTGACTTCCTTCAGTGTCTCGGCGCTAGCACAGGAGTAGATGTTTTAGCCGCTCCGGCCCTTGAAGAAGGGAGGCCGTTCCGTGAAGCCGATAGTGGCGGTAAGAGAAGATGTTTCAACATCTGGGTAGGCTCGTGACAGAAAATGGACCTTGACAATTCCGGGATCAACGTTGAAGCAGCCGTGGAGAATGTCCTTGATATTTCCGCGGTGAGTCGTCGATGGCAGGCCTTGCACACGAAAGATCTCCTTCGTGTCGTATGGCGTCGGGGGCTGCGGTAGGTCCATGCTGAATGACAAGGAGGCCGATCCGGGTGAGAAGAAAGTCATCACTCACTGCCCCTGAATATAGCTCTTACCTGAGCGACGGCCGCTTTCCCGGGTATAATGAGAATGGTGGGAAAGGACAAGCCGTTCCCGAAGCACGGTGACTAGGAGTTGGGAAAAGGGGGAGTAAAGGAAAGCTTGGGGAACAGTGGGAAGGGGGGGAAAAGGAAAGGAGGGACAGTGGACGGGCTAGAGAGTTGTTATGTCAGATTCTTCCATCCAATAGTTCTAAGCAGACATGCATATCGGACGCAGTCGAGAGTGCCACAACCCCTCCCAAAAGAAAACCTACAAGAAAAATGCCCACGGCTGCCGACTGGGGAACCGAGGCTCAAAAGATCCATCCATTTAGGTACGGGTATGTACGTAGGGACAGACTTGGTGTCTGCCTGGTACATAATGCAACGGTAGTCAGGCTAGCTAGGTAGGATCGACTACATCAACCCGCTACCAAAACGAACGTTGCATGCAGCTCCAGCCCATATTATTACACTTTTCAGTGGGGCGGTGTTCACTTCAAAATGCACATCTTGTGGCAGATGGGCAGGCTTTCTCGGGTCAGGGGTTTCTGCCGCAGCTCGCAGGGGCTACAGCGACCTTACAATTCGTCCAGATGCCAGCTGCCATATTTGCGGATAAAATTAGACAGACCATGCCAACAGGAGTGAAATACACTTCACCGAGCTAATCACATCCTAGGGACGAAAGAATGGCAAGCGAGCCCATCTAACTGTATCGCTCAACAAGACTCGAATACTCAGGCTCGGTGTGCCACTGATGTTGATGATGGCATCACGGCCCCCTTTCGCCGAGGAGCACCAACTTGTGAGCGCCTCCGTGGGTACGACGACTGACTGCCTCCCCGGCTATCTGTCGCTTTCCATGGGAGACAGCAAGACTCTGAAGAGCTTCCTCTCACGAGAGCTTTTCTCGCCGCTACTCGACCAGATGGCGCCACACCTCTGGTGGATGACAAAGCAGGAATGCAGGAGCGTGTCCCCCCTGCACCGCCAGGCCGTCAAGGGACGCAGCATCGTTGCAACAGAGGATCCAAAGCTCCACCTCGTCTAGCTCGGGAATCGCATCTTCATCAAGCCGCTACCTGCATACCTTGCCAATTTCGAGTTCTGGAAACAACACCTCGCGTCCGCAGAGCGAGGGCCCCTACGCAAAGTGGCCCTGGGCTACCTAAGGATGTACACCCACCTGATACAGTACAAGTCCGACTTCAGAGTCGCCTTGGACGAGAAGTTGCAGCTGCTCCCGGCCGGGACGACCTGGGACGGCTTCTGCGCTTTCGCCTCGGACGTCAAGGCCCGCGTGGGCGACGTGGACGTGTGGGAGCGGTACCGCTACGGCGAGATCCGGCTGACGAGGCTGAACTTCTACGCGCGCTTCATCATCGGCTGGACCACGCGCTACCAGTATGTCGAGTCGCAGAACTCGGAGTACTTCACCCAGTCATTCGGCCCGATCCTGTTCGCCATCGCCATCATCTCAGTGGTCCTCAACGGCCTGCAGGTCGCTGTCGGCGCCGGCGCGGAGTTGGGGGTAGTGGGCTCGTGGACGGACGAGGCCGCCAAGCGCCTGATGATCTCGGTCTTCGCGTTCAGCGTCGTCTGCCCCCTATTTTGCTTCGTGGGGGTGGCCCTGACCGCCTTGTTCGTGTATAAGGTTGCGAGGGAGTGGAAGTTCGCCATGGAGGACCGGAAGAAATTTAAGAGGATGGCGGGTGAGACCCGGGGCGGCGGGACCGTATAGGGGGCTCGGTTGACTATGATACATGATGGAGCTGAGTATATCGCGGGGAAATCGTTAGACGACTGAGCTCACAACTGTGGAGGTACCTAGGTTGAGGGAGGACCTCAACTATGTAACTTGTTGCTTGATATATTGGGTTACGTTCAGTAAGTTTTGCGCGCTCTGGCAGTGAAACTCGGAGATGGAGGTCAATGTGAAGCCGGGAAGATGAACTGAAGCAGACGTGCCCCAGTTTCAAGGAGGAAGAAAAGTTACCGTTCCAGCATGCGACTTCACTACGGCGTCGGCATCTCCCGTCGACACTTATATTTTGGCGTCAAGGGTTCGATTTCCAGTGATCGGGTTAACAATAACTATCTTCTTGGGCTCCGAGAGAGCAATCAGCTTGTCACCCTTATCAACGTTCTGGAGGGTTGACTAGTTCGCCGGTCACGGTGGCGGTACGCTCAACAGTTATGATGCGCTGGTGTGATCGTTCTGTTGTTTTCCGAATCTAACCAGCCAGGCCGAGAGACAGAGCGCTCGCATATGTATAATGGATGGCCAGGCACTTTGAGGGTCAGCCCTCCTTCCTACTGGTTGTCATGTGGGGTATTGGTCGATATCTAGCAATCAACTGATTCGGACGTCCCGCCATCCTCGCGAGTCACGACGAGCAACGAAAGAAAGCGAACAACATCCCGTCTCTGGCCCGGCTCCTTCCGACCAGAAACCACACAAATCCGTCGGGAGCCCTCCGTGAATGAATGAAGAGATTGCCCAGATTGCATCTTGTCCTTCCCTCTTAAAGCCACCAACGACCTCAATCGACGGCTGCGAAATCTCGCAACGAGGAAGGATCGAGCTTACGCGGGGACTCAACAAGCCGGAAAGTCCATGCTAGGAAGATATTGCTGCAGGCAAGGCGAGAGCAATCCACGGCCTGGGCTCTTGCCGCCATTGCTTCAGCTATCGTAGGGGAGAAAGCATGCTTTGTTGTGCCTTCTAGGAATATGATTCCGTGCAGACTGCCTGTCTCCTGAAGGTTCCTTCCTACCAGGTGCTCGCATGCCCATCGTGCATGCCCACCATAACACCCGAACGCGACTGCTGCTGTCTGAGGCCCCCAAGTCCGCCCGCAGTATTGATGGTATTTTTTTATCTCGATGCGATCCCATCCATCAACACCACCCTCCACAGCTTCAGGTCTTCCCAGCCCAGAATATTGACAACACGGCATCTATCCAACAGTGTTTGGCCCGCAGAATTCCATCCTTTTTGGTTAGCTAGACGAACTCGACGTTATCTTACGTTTCGCCGCTCCATTTTCTCTTTCTCTCTCTCTATCCTCTCCCGAGCCAGCTTGATCCAGCACGCATACAAATGAAGATGAAAGTCCAACTACTCCTCGCAGCTCTTGCTGCCACGTGCCTCGCCCAGGATGAGCCCTCTGACGACTCAGACTTTGACTCGGAAGCCTCGTCTGTGCCCGAATCGGAGGTCGTGCCCGAGTATGAGCCACTCTACACAATCATGACCGGCGTGGACATGGTCCAACTTGTGACCGAGGAGGAGAAGTGGCATCTGAAATCGGTACGTGACTAGATCCACAGTCCTCGAACCTCTCTAAACCAGAAGCTAACACCTGCTAACCTCCCCTGCCTTGACCAGAGAGGTGTCACGTTCATCGATATCACCGACACGCCTGAGCTGGAGACCATCGCGTCCCTGAACGCCCACAACCCGGTCTTCGAGCAGCCGGTGTACCCCACGGAGGTGATGCACACGCGCGTGGTCCGCCGGTTGCACCAGCTGCTGAGCAAGAGCGTGATGCAGAGCAACCTGCTGATCTTCTCGAGCTTCCACAACCGCTACTACACGTCCGAGTTCGGGCAGCGCTCGCAGGAGTGGCTGCTCGCTCAGATTCAGCACATCATCGCCACCAGCGGCGCCGAGAACGTCACTGTCCGCGAGTTCGGCCACGCCTTTCCACAGAACACCCTCATCGCCACCATCCCCGGCCAGACGAGCAGCACCATCGTCATCGGCGCCCATCAGGACTCAATCAATGTCGCGGACAGAGGGGGCAGGGCTCCTGGTGCTGGTGAGTTTCCCTGCACCTCCCACCCAACTACGCTTCTGCGTGATGCCTCTACTCTGTCTCTTCGCCCTTACACACTTCTAGATCATATTATTCTTACTGACTGACGCGTCCTCCTCCCCCAACAGACGACAACGGCACAGGCGCAATGAGCATCCTCGAGGTCTTCCGCGTCCTGCTCTCCAATGACGTGATGTCATCGGGCGACGCACGAAACACTCTCGAATTCCACTGGTACGCCGGCGAGGAGGCCGGGCTGCTCGGGAGCAGGGACCTCTTCGCGGAATACAACCGATCGGGTGTCGACGTCAAGGCCATGCTCAACTTAGACATGACGGGCTTCGTCGGGGGAACTCTGGACAAGGGTAAGATGTCCCGACCACCTCCCATACTGAAGCAGTGCAGAATAGAGACTGACTAGATGCCTTTTCGTTTGCTTGATTTATAGGAAAGCCAGCCGCCATCGGCGTGGGCCAAGACAACATCAACCCTGCACTTGCAGACTTCGTCGAGATGGCGGTCGTCAACGTAAGTTCATTCTCATTGCCCCAGCTCTCCATCCCTCCTTGCGCAGCCGCCTCCCACACGCATAACAGGATACCCTGTTATCGGCCCGCCATGAATGGTACCTACCTAACCCATCTATCCTCACCGTACCGTATGTAGTACTGTGCCCTCCCACCCGTCAAGATGCAGTGCGGCTACGCCTGCTCGGACCACGCCGCAGCCAACATATCGGGCTTCCCATCGTCGTACATATTCGAGTCGGAGTTCGAGGACATGAACTTCATGTTGCATACGCCCTTCGACAACATGTCGCGTGTGGACTTTGACCACGTCCTCGAGCATGCCAAGCTGGTGGTGGCGTTCGCCTACGAGCTGGCTATGGCTCAGTTTTGAACAAGGTACCTGCGGCTAGGCAGTGGATCTCGTGGGAGGAGTGTTAGCAAGACAAAAGAACGAGGAGGAGCTGGAGGGGGATAAAGAAGACTTGGTACTTGGCGCCCGCCGAGTCATTTCAATTTCTGTTAGCAGATAGTGTTCTGGTGGTTGGATCATCTTGTATTGTCGGTCCATGTTGGCACGACCAGGAGAGAGGAGCATGACTGACCGGCCGGCGTGCTGGCTGGTTGCTGGCCGGAAATAGCCGAGCCTGTCACTAAGAAAAATTGATAATAATGGTTTTAATTTCTTGTCTCCTCCCTTGAGCTTGTATGGGCCCGACGTCCGTGTTGCGATGTTTTGACGATCGAGGAGATTTTCGCCGCAGTCATGGATGGTAACAAGCACTGCCCGGTTGGCATCCACCACATTCTCGACTCCAGAGTGCCGCGGATACATCTCAAAAGCTGCTCACAGCTCGGTTGGTAATTGCAGCACCTCGTCAGAGTTTCCTTTGCTCTTCAGTATCACATTGAGGTAGCAGCACAACTAAGGTCGGCCAAAGAACTCCTGTGATGATGACTGCTGCCTGCAAAATTTTGCTCCCTCATCCTCCGCGCACAGGCATGTCCACTACAAAATTGATTTAGAAGACAGCAGAAACTTGGTCAGTGCCTACCTATGAGGGGATGGATGCAGCCTAAGGGGCGACGGCCTCACTCGCATTGTCCTCCGCGGACGGGGTTCAGGGCCGGGGGCGCGGCCCGTCCTGGGAGAGCCGGATCGGCACGGAGGCCGGGGCCCGGCCCGCCATGTATCGTAATGTAATCTGTATTGCATTGAAAATTTGTATTGTATTGCCCATACCTGAACAGGGCAGCAGGCAGGTCTGAGAAGTCGAGGTTGCAATCGCGGTCGAAGAGACGCCACGAGCGGAGAGCCGGCCGGAAGGTATAAGGCGACGGAGAGCTGTCAAGGGTGGACGATGGAAAGTACAGCAATCGACCGCGATCAGGGTTAGCGCAGAGCAGGTGGCTGGGATCGAGGCCATGTTTAGAAACTGTGCGAGTTGGGTTAGTTAAAGATGATGAGGCTATCACATCCATCTCGGGTTTTCGCGGTTTCAAATCTATAGAGAAGAAGAGAAAAAAAAAGATGGAAGGTATTTGTATTTCTGTAGGCATGTATTCCGGACGGCCGCGCCGCGACGTCCCATCAGCACTCTATTTCCCCGCCCCCAACAGAACGTAGCACAAAACCTCATTGGGAGGAATCAATGATTCCAAACACACCACTAAGAACACCGAGGAAGACTCTATCTCTACATGGAGTACAATCGGAATTTCTAGAACCTGATCGCAATAGACAATTGAATTTTCGATTAGCCCAAAAAGACCTAGGTAGGTGGGGAGTCGGTCGTGGGCGTGCCGAGGTTTTTCGGCGACCAGCGAGCGGCCGCGGAGTTTGTTGTTGCACCGCTACGAAGGACAACGTGTGACTGGATGGAATCAATTCAATTGCTGATAACAAATCCGAAATGTTTCCTACAGACAGCTACAAACGATGCAGGCAGCCTCAGCCACCTACCAGCGAGATGAAAGCTCAACGGCCACAGGAAGCTATGGATTTGGAGCTAGGCCTGGGTTGGGTATTTGTCAACCCCATGCAGGTTGCTCACATGCGCCAAGCGAGCTGGTCTCGCCAGGACTGGACGGCCTAGCCGCTCTCTCTTGAGGCTCGAGACGAGAAGGGCAGCGAGAGAGCTGCGGCTTACTCATGGTGTGGCATCGATGGAAACACTCGCATGCCTTCGACCCTTGTACGAATGGGCTTCATACCGACCAGCTGGCAGTGTTATATATATTGAGGATTGCTTCCCAAGTTGCAAAAATGGACGATCCTTATTTTAGAGCATCAGTATCATCAGACTCACAGTTCCTCCACGACAACCATTCACACGAGCAACATCATCAGGATCATTATCGGCAACATACTTACCAGCTTCATCGCCACCGACTTCACCAGAGGACATAGCATCAAACAAAGACCGACCACCACCGAGCCGCGAGCCGCGAACCCACAAGACATCACATCACAATGAGCGCCCCAGCAGCAGCAGCACCAGAAACCACCGTCATCAGGGACGTGGCACCAGGCCTCACGATCCTCAGCGTGCCCTTCATCCGCAGCGGCCTCATCAAGCTCGGCGGCGCCGCGACCGTCATCAAGCTTCGCAGCACCGGCGCCCTCGCCGTCGTGTCGCCCGTGGCGCTCACCGACGGCGTCAGGGCGGAGCTCTCGTCCCTCGGCGGCGACGTCAAGTACCTCATCGCGCCCAACACCGACCACCATATGCACCTCAGCGCGTGGGCGTCCGCCTTCCCGTCCGCGCAGATAATCGTTCCCGACGGCCTGCCCCAGAAGCGCGAGAAGGACGCGTCCACGGCCGGGACGGCCTACGGGACGGTTTTCACCTCTACGTCACCAGTCCCAAGCAGCATCTCGCCCGAGTTCGACGCCGACCTGGCCGTCGAGTACCTCCCCGCCTCGAAACTGCACGAGATCGTGCTGCTGCACAAGCCGACGGGCACCCTGATCGAGGGCGACCTGCTCTTCAACCTGCCCGCGAAGGAGGCGTTCTCGGCCTCGGGCGTGGACGCCTCGTCGGGCATAGCCACGAAGCTGGCGGCCGCCGTGCTGCAGACGGCTAGCCCGTCGTGGCAGCAGAAGGCGCTGTGGCACGGGACGGGGGCGGCGGACCGGGGCAAGCTGAGCGAGTCGCTGAGGAGGATCCAGGCGTGGGAGTTCGACCGCATCATCCCTTGCCATGGGGACGTGGTCGAGACGGGAGGGAAGAAGGTGTTTGAGGATGTTGTTGGGCCTTTTTTGAAGGCTTGAGTTGAACGAACAGGGACGGGGGATGCACCCACCTTAGCTTGGGGAATCGCGTCGAGGAAGAAGAGGGAGGCGTAGGAAAGCCCTGTAATTAGCTGCAATTAGATAATCGCGTCTTTGGTATTTCATTCATATAGAGGTAGCAAGCGGTCTGTTTGATGCAAATGGAAATGGATACCCCTCCGATCGTACCAGGTCAACCGACATCCAAGTCTTTTCCTTAGCGGCAGCACACAACAAACCAATCCGCCCGGCGATTTTTACGTCCCAGATGCAAACCTTTTGTTTGTTTACATACTTGATCAAAATACATGAGAAGAAGAAAAAAAATCTGTAGTTGACGACAGAAGACGATGACGGTGACGATGTGGGGGTTCCGGCGGGGGACGAGTGCTGGTCAGTGCTGATGTCAAGTGCTTGTAGTCGACTGGATGACCTGAAACCGTGCGCCCCTCTCTGCATTAAAACCAAACACTGCCTAGGCGCTGCGCCAGAAATCATGGCATTGAGGAAACCACTTCACCATTTTGTCCGGCTCGTCGGCCCACGATGGGGCGTCGTGGCGATCCTTTCATCATCGAGAATCATTTGATATTTTGGACCTTCGCTTCCACTTGCGTTTCGTTTCCCTGCTGGCGGTTCGCGGGGCACTCGACCAGCCCTGGCACCTGCATTGGCGGCTGCCTTGCGCGGACTGCAAAATGGCGGATACCTCAGGTATGCAGCTGGTTGTGCCTTTCAACCTCCGCTCCTCTTCCGCATTCCTTCTGTGGGAAGTAGTTCGCTTTCCTCCAAGCCGACTTGACTCCGCGGAGCGTCGCCATTCCTAGAAGCTTAACTACCTACAACGGGATTCTGGTGGAGGAGGCGCTGGAGGGTGAGCGGTTGGTGGTATTCTGGCCTGAGGTTGTTGGGGCGCGTGCGGAGTTAGGCAGGAGGGATCATCAGATCCAGAGTTGTGAACTTGTAGTGCCGCGTTGGTGGCTTGCCATCCTGGATGCTAATGCAATCACCAGGAGTACGGCGCCAAACGGGGGGAAAAGGGAGATGCACTCCGTCCCGTCCCAACTGACATGCAGGATGACGAGGCCGGACGAGGCAGAACAGCAGCGAGAGGCTTCCTTCCTCTTTCAGTGGTGCGCTACGAGGAGGGAAAGAACCCCGCGAGACTGGACCAGCCGTGCCGATCTCGACACCAACCTGTCGGGGCTCTCAGGGGTAATCCAGGGGCATTGATCATGGATCCCGCAGATCCTGAGGTGCCGTCCAATCTACACAAGGATCGCGGCGATCCCCTTATTGACAGGGGTCTCGTCTGTTAATGATCAGATCCTTTCTCCTCCAATGGGGCGCCGCCTGTGCGGCGCTCCGCAATGCTTAACCCTTACCTACCGCCTGTGCCAAGAGACAAGCATCACCAGCGGCGGCCGTGATGGTGGTGTTGCCTGATCTCGAGAACCTTTCAGGGTAACTGTACGGGAAGCCAGCGGTATGAGCGAACCTCGGACTAGCCGCTGCTTGCATAGACGTGTGCCGCGATGCGGGCTAACCCAACCAACGGGCAACCACAGAGGTAGGATACAAGGACGTCACGCCGCGATGCAGCCCGCAGTCGTCGCTCGCAGGCGAGCCGATCCCCTCACATGTCTGGCCAGTGGCCCATCAAGGGTCTGTCTCAGAAAGATCACACTAATGTACATGTGTAGGATGCCGGGTTGCTTGCTGTGGCACCTCTTCTTCTCCATCCCCTGCTGTTGTTTCGTTTCCCCTTCTCTTCTTCTTGGCACTTAGGTTCTCTATCCCCTACTGGGATGCAAAACCGATGGCACTCCATTCGGGTCGATCCGGTAGCCTTTTACGAAATACATAGGCGCCGCCGCCACATCTGGCCCAGCTCTGGTCCAGCTCTGGGGTGGCTGGCAGCCGCGGCGTGGGATGGGTACCTCCCTAATACCTACCTCAGGTAGTACGTGTAGGCAGACTTGGCCGTCGTCTACCTGGTTCGTCCGCGAACGGAGCCTCGAACTCATCAACTCGCCATTTCCATGGCCCCAGGCTTCCCGACCCTCTGTCCTTGTTCCCCCCTTGACGGGAAGCCTTGCATCGCTTGCGTGTTCATGCGCCTGCCAAGAGCTGGTATGCCAACGCCTTCCTTGCTTCGTTGAGAGCTCAGGAGTTTGGTCCCTGGGAATCCCTGGATCGAGAGGATGAGGCAAGGGGTTTGAGCCGAACGAGATCCCACCCGGCGAGATGGGCCGAACGCCCGGCGAGGAGACGACGCTTGACAGGTCCTGGTAGTATGTCGTCTGGGTAGGTAGGCACTAGGCAGACAATGGAACGGTCTGGTTCGTGGTTATAAGCGACCTTTCCCTCTCTCGTTAGTCTGGTGATTCTCTTCTCTTGCTCTCACCACCACCAGCTGCAGGCATCTTCGCTTCTTCGGTGATTTTCCATGCTTCACTCTTCTTTTCCTCCTTCTTCTGGACTCACATTCGTTTGGCTGGGCCATACCACTTTCACTTTTTTGAACTGCCCTTCTTGGCATTTGCCAGCGTCTTTAGCCCAAGTCCCTTCCAGTCTGTCAGTCCAGGCGCCTGCTTCCCCACCACGACATACCCCATCAGCCTCTTCTTATCTTTACTCCCACCCCACCCCCTGTGGAGCAATATGCAAATCACCTCCAGCTTCGTTGCCCTCGCCCTCGCGGGCACGGCCTACGGCCACTCGTGGATGTCCAACGTCTACGTCAACGGCGCCGACCAGGGAGACGGGCGCAAGACGTACATCCGGTCCCCGCCCAACAATAGCCCCGTCAAGGACCTGACCAAGGCCGACATCGTGTGCAACGTCAACGGTGCCACCGAGGTGGGCAAGTTTGTCACGGCCGCGGCCGGCGATAAGATCACGTTCGAGTGGTTCCACGACAACCGGGGCGATGACATCATCGCCGCCTCGCACATGGGCCCCATCATCACCTACATCGCACCCTACACCTCCGGCAGCGGCCAGGGCGCGATCTGGACCAAGATCGCCGAGGACGGCTACGACAGCTCGTGGGCGGTCCAGAAGCTGATCAACAACAAGGGGATGTGGGACTTCACGCTGCCCTCGCAGCTTGCCGCCGGTCAGTACCTGGTCCGGCAGGAGATCATCGCGCACCACGAGTCGGACGCGCGCTTCGACCAGAACCCGGCCCGCGGCGCTCAGTTCTACCCTTCGTGCGTGCAGTTCGAGGTCACGGGCTCGGGGACCGTCACGCCGTCGCAGAACTTCGACTTCAACACGGGCTACACCTACGACGACCCGGGCATCCACTTCAACATGTACAACTTCAACCCCGCCAGCGAGAAATACTCGATTCCTGGCCCGGACGTCTTCGAATTCGGCGGCGGCGGCGGCGGCGGCGGCAGCCCCACCACCAAGGCGGCCACCACTACGAAGGCCACCACCACCAGTGCACCGCCCACCACGACGCCTAAAACCACCTCGCTCGGCGCCACCAAGCCCGCCGGCACCACGCTCAGCACCTCGACCACCCGCGGCGCCGCTCAGCCCACCACTACCAGGCCCACCTGCCCCGGCCTCGCCGCTCGCCGTCGTCGCCGGGCTGCCGAACGCGCCGCTAACCGTGCTGAGAATGCTGAGCGTGATGTTGCCTAGACGTGCCTGCCTGCATCTAAAGCTTAAGTACCTCGTCAAGGTACTAAGTAACGAAGGATGTAGTCATGTTCATAGAGCACATATACCTTCTTCTGTATTACAATAAATTCGGTGTCTTGTCGTTGTCTGTTGGCGGAGAATGACGGACTGTAGGGTGTTGACATTGACAGGTTCAGGTCCAGGGAACGGACAACTGACGGAATGGACGAAAGCATACAAAAAGGCTTGGAAACTTTTCTATATGTATATATTTTATCAGCAATCTTTAAAATTTCGAAGTCGCTTGCACGTAAGGATTCCATCGGCGGCGGTCTGAACACTGAATAATGTCTTTGTCTCGTGTGCAGTCCTGTCGTCCTGCAGCGTTGTTGGCCCATGCCACTGGCAATCATCAATGATGCTCATGAATCAGCCTTGGAGCGTGCGAAGAGTTGGTGGAGTAGGCTTCTGCCCACTTAGATGTCAACGCTGTGAGTCCTGCCTTTACGCAGTCTTGCCGAATATATTCGAGGCATGATGTTCGCAACGGTGCCCCTGAGCTTCATTGTTGACCCATTAGGGGACCTGAATGGCGGGGAACCCACTGAAACGACCCGCATCAAACGCCCAGACCGTGCCGCTCCGCTCGGGATTTCCCGCCTTCGCCGACCTCGACTTCGTCGCAGCTTCATCACTTCCATTTCTCACCACGATTCGATTCGAATTGCATTGAAAATAAATTCTTTGATCAGAACTGCGGCGTCGTCGATGGCCAGTCCAAATACAACCCAGCAGAGCGCCGCCGACGAGTCCACTCCCCTCCTTTCCACGACCACCGAGCACTCCAACTCCGACTCCTGCGGCTGCTCGCGTTCCGGCTCTGGTTCCAACTCCTCCGACGTCGCACAACAACACGAACCCGAATCTTCGATGGCCTCCTCCCTCTTCTGGCGGGTAGGCGCCCTCTACGGCGCCAGCGCCGTCGCCCTCGGCGCGTTCGGCGCCCACGGGCTCAAGAACCACGTCGGCGACGACCCGAAGAAGCTGGCTAACTGGTCGACGGCGGCGCAGTATCAAGTTCGTGTTCCCCTTCAAGTCATTATCACCATCAAAACCCCCACCACTGCGCCACCTTTCCCCATCACTTCATTACCAACCTCCGGTCGATGGCGGATTTTTTTTATTATTTTTTTTATAATTAACGCGGAAAACAGCTCGTCCACTCCGTCGTGATCCTCCTCGCAGCCGGCAACGGCAGTCCCCTGGCGGCAACCCTCCTAACCACCGGCGTGACCATGTTCAGCGGCAGCCTTTACGCACTGGTGCTGGACCCGGAGCGGTTCAAGGTCTTGGGCCCCGTCACCCCGCTGGGCGGATTGTGCATGATCGGTGGCTGGCTCATTTTGGGATTCGCAAGCCGAGGGCGCGTTTTCCGTCGATGAGGAAAAGCCGGCAGGCCGGCTTGTCGTCTTCTTTGACTTGCTTGGCTTCCTCGTTTGTATGTAGTAGTAAAAGAAAGTGTATTTGAAAGACTAGCGTAATGTTAGTTGGTTGGTTTGCTCGAATCTTCTGTACATATCTGTACCTGGGTACCTACCCACCTAAGTACCAGCTACCTTGCCTTAGATCTCACATCCTCCGGCTCTCTCTCCATTTCCTCCCTTCGATTCCTTTATGTGCTTCCTCCCTGTGTGCTGTTGTGGGGATGGTTCTGGCCAAACGCCAAGCTCTCATCAGTATCATCCGAAAGCATAAAGGATCGAACAACAAAGAGCGAAAGGAGGGAAGCAAAACCTGGACGTTGGTTGGGATAGAGAAGAAGAGAAATGCTCCAGACTATATGGCTACCTAGGTAAGATGACATAGAAAGTAAGCAAGAAAGCAAGAAAGCAAAGCGCAAGAAGAAGCAGAAGGAGGGGTGGGTATCTAGTGCTAGCAATGCGCTGCGCGGCCACCACTTGCTTCCCCGGCCATCGACGCGTGAGCGGAGAGAGATAGAGAGAGAGAGAAACCTCGACTAACCATGGGGATATTACATTAATTCGTGAATGTTCAAAAACAAGCCAAAATAAAAACTCAGCGCACGCAGAAGTCAGACAGACACTGAGAAAACTCATCTCATCATCTCGTCATCAAAAAACGAACCATCACTGCACTTTGTAACACTCCTCCGCCTTCAGTCGCATCCCTCTCCTACTCGGCAGCAGCCTTGGTCTCCTCTCCCTCTCCCTCACCATCTCCGTTCACGACGACGGCTTCGTCCGCCTTCTTCTCCTCCACAGCAGCAGCAGGAGCAGCCTCAGCCGGCTTAGCCGCGGCGGCCTCGGCGGCCGCCGTCGCCGCGATCTGGAACTTTTCAATCTCGGCTGTCAAGCCCTCAACCGCGTCCTCCGCGACCTTAACCTTCTCCTCCAAACTAGCCGCCGTCTCCTCTGCGGCCTTGGCCTTCTCCTCAGCACTCTTCACCTCCGCCTCCAAGTCGCTCGCCTTCGCCGCAGCAGCCTTGACCTCATGCTTCAGCGCCGTCACTTCCTCTGAGGCGGCCTCTAGCTTCCCCTCCAGCTCTGCCTTCCCGTCCTTCTCGTCAGCAAGCGCTTTCACCAGCTCCGCCACCTTGGTCTCCGTAGACCCCGCCTTGCCCTCCAGCTCCGCAACGGCGGCTTCCAGACCGGAAAGCTTGGCGGCAGCAGCCTCGGCGCCGGCGCCGGACTCGGCGAGCTGCGCCTCCAGGCCGGTGACCTTCGCGGCAGTCGCCTCGGCGGCAGTCTTCGCCTCAGCAACAGCAGCGCTCTCCTTCTCGAGGGCGGCCTTCGTCTCCGCGTGCGCGGCCTTCTCGGCCTCGAGGACGCCCTGCGCCTCCGCGGCGGCACCGTCGCCAGCCTTCTTCGCCTCGGCGAGCGCGGCGGCGTGCTCGGCCTCGAGCGCCGTTTTCGCCTCGGCTGCCGCAGCCGCAGCCGCAGCGGCGTTCTTCTCCAGCGCGGCCTTCGTCCCGGCGTGGGCGGCCTTCTCCACCTCGAGCGACGCCGTGACGGCAGCGACCGCCTCCTCCGCCTTGGCAGCCGCCTCGGCGGCGGCCTTGTCGGCGGCGGCCAGCTTCTCGGCGATGTTGGCCTCTAGGGCGGCGATCTGCGCCTTGGCGGCCTCGGCCACGGTCTGTGCCTCGCGCGAGAGGTCGTCGTACTGCTTCTTCGCCGCGTCGGTTGCCGCCTCTGACTCGGCGAGGCGCTTGGCGGCCTCGGCAGCCGCGCCGGAGTTCGCCGCCTTGCCCGCCTCGAGCTCGGTCTTGAGTTGCGCGATGTCCCCCTCCAGCCTCTCCTTGAGCTCGGTGGCCTCGAGCTGCCGGCGCGCGAGCTCGTCTTCGGCGGTCTTCTTGTCGTTCGACGCTTCGGTGGAGAGCTGGGTGAGCTGGCCCTCGAGGTCGGCGACCTTCGCAGCGGCCTCGGTCTTGACAGTGGATGTCTCTGCGCGGGCGGCGTCGAGGTCGGCTGACAGGGCGGCGATCTTGGCCTCCAGCTCGCTCTTCAAAGCGTCCTTGGCGGCGCTAGCGTCTGCGGCCGCCTTGGTGCTTTCTTCGCGGAGGGAGGTGATGGTGCTCTGGGCAGCGTCGTGCTTGGAGGTGGCGTCGGCGAGGGAGGCCTTGAGCTGCTCGATCTCGGCGCTCAGCTCTGATTTGGTCTTCTCTAGTGCATCCTGGTTATAAGAGTACGGATATCGGTGGTCAGTTCATGGCTTCGCAACGGCATGGTTGGAGCAGGGACGGGGGTTGGTAACATTCTTGACATACGATCTTGCTCTGGTACTCCTTCTCGCTGGCCTCCTTCGCCTGTTGCGCATCGGCCAACTGTTGCTCGACGGCAGCCTTCTCCTTCTTCAGGGTCTCGACCTGGGATGACAGCTCGTCGACGCTCTGCAGCAGAGTCTTGATCTCGCCCTCGCGAGCGAGCAGGTCGCCGTTCAAGCTCTTCACCTTCTCCTCCGCCTCGGCCTTTTGCTTTTCGACCTCAGTGTTGGACGACGAGAGCTCGTCAGCCCGCGTCCTCAAGGTTGATATCTCGCCCTCGCGGGTGTTGATCTGCTCGTTCGCCGAGGACAGCTGGGCCTCGACCTCGGTCAGCTTCGACTGCAGCTCCGTGAGCTTGGTTTCCTTGGACTCGCTCGAGCCACCGAACATTGACCGGAACATGGTTGCTGTTGGTGGTAGTTGATTGTGCGGTATGGGACTTTTTCTTTTCGGTAGGGATTTCGGAGATTTCGTTGTGGTTAGCTTTGGAGGATTGGTGTGGACTCGCGTCACACAGTTGAAAGAGAACAGGACTTCGTTGGGTTTTGTGTTGGAGTCGAGCCGGAGCGATCACGGGAGGTGGTCTGCCTGCGTGGGCGGTTGAACCGTGCTAATAACTGTTGCAAGCTCAGAGCTGCTGCAGGGTTTTGGCATCAAAGACTGTTAGCTCCCGCTGTCGAACTCAAAATCTTTATGATGTGAACGGCACAGAGACAGTTGGGATGAACCGTTGGGGCGGGCCGTTCTAGCTTCCGCCTCGAGCGAGGAGTTACTTACCAGTCAGTCGTCGAGCTTCTTTGCTTCTTCTGAGGAGTCGAGCTTGCTTGTTGGAGGAGAAAGGCGATGGTGTTGCAGCGGAAAGTGCGGGAGAAAGAAGAAAATATTGCACCGGCTGGACAAACAGCCAGGCAGCACAGGCGATAAGTCAAGCTAGCCAGGTGCCAGGTCACCCCCCAGTCCATCAGTCAGTGAAGCGGAGCGGAGGAGAAAAAAAATTGAGGATGGGTAGCTGCAGCAACTGGCGGGGCAGCGCTGTCCATCCAGTCAGCGCTGGTCAGGTGGGCCAGCGGTTCCACCAAATCACCACCTCATTTGCTGGATTGCGGTGGTTGTATCCCCAGACGTCCCCACCCGGTCCGAAAGCTGTGGTGGAATCTTTATATCGATAAGAGATATCGGCATCGCTCGCCTCATTCGTTTATTCACCGCTCCGTATCGAAAAAACGGTCGAGAAAGATGGTTGACTCCCTGACATGTGCGTTGTCCCATCGTTGGGCAAGGGAGGGAGCTCCTGCATCTGCATCAAGCATCGCCATACCTAGAAGGCATGATGAGATACAGTAGGTGCCTCGAGCGAGGTATGACGCGGATGCATGAAGAATGATAAGCTTCTCCCGCCTGATCTGTGTGAAGGGTTCCATTGGGCTTGATAGGCAGGTCAAAAAAGCCAATCGCCTTGCAGCTCGGCACATCGAAATCGATTATCTTTGGGCGGCAAGTCACCACATCAAAAACCCATCCGCTCGTCTGCACCAAACCGCACTGCTGTCATCGGCGCTTCGCGCCCAATAAGTTTCCGTTCCCAACCAGCAGCACTGGGCTGCAATGGCCGGTCATACTAAGCAGCCACAGACCGACTGCAAGACCTCTTTTCCCGCCTTATTAGCACGTTCCCGACGCAAAACATTCTGCACGGCTGGCTACGAAGTTCTTCTTGTCCTGTCCATCACCATCAGGGTCCAAGGCCCACCAGCGCACAATCCTTCACAGACCCTTGCATCAAGCTAGCGCCGCGACGGCCGAGGCACCAGCGAACGTCTTGTGCCACTCGAGGCTTCCAGGTCAATGAGCCCGATTCCACCATCGCCTAAACTTCCGAACCATTCGGAGACTCTGCCTCATTCTTGAGCGTCAGCCCGGCAGCCATTTACAAGGGTCTTTGGCAATGTATGTTCGTCCGGCTGTCCTCGACGAGGAGATGATGGGCGACGGATGTTGCCAAGCAAGGCCACAAATCCATGGCTGCCACTCACCGCCCATTCGTGACGTGTCATTCCACGCTGTCCATCAAAGCATCAAAGTTTGTCGACCACGTCAGCCTAGCCCATGGCATGGGCATCTATGGGCATCGACCCGAAACGTAGTCAAGGGTAAAACTCCGACGTGGATGTAATTTCGTGATGCACACATGTCGCGTGCGGGTGTGTCATCAGTCGGCACGTCATCACCAGCTGCCTACCGGCCTGATGGATGCCGTAGCTTAGGTAGGTTCCTACCTACCAAGGCACCAATTTCGAATGATGTGCTGATTCGTCGGGTATTAATTTGCTATTGGAGGCTGTAAGGAAAGATGAGAGGAAGCGTGATCCGTCCCTGGCCCCAGAGGCACTGAAGGCTGAACGGTCGCGTGTACGCAGAGCCTCCAGCAAGCCGGACAGCACTTCAACGGCAGCAAATAACCAAGAGTGGGCATATGGCAGATGCATGCACACAGCTGTGCGGCCTCACATCTCATGTCCCCATCACATGGAATACCCTGACGCTCCCCAGGGACCCTGTCGCCGTCTTCTCGAGCTGGCCCCTTTTATTGTTCCATGCCACAACATCCCGCTCTACCAGAGCACAAATATTGAGCACCCCAAGCTCCAAGCCATATAAGCCCTGCCCATAACGGCGGTAGGCCCTTTTCCCCGTGAGTGGTGTCCCGCCAGCCTTCTTCAGGTGGTATTGGTACACTCCGCCTTAGCACTCGCAACTCTTGCCGCCTCGCAGTCGCTGTCCACGAACTTAGTTGAGCTCAACAGCCTACCACACGCCTCCCCCGGTCGCCCATTCGGCTCCAGGTTTCCCCCAGCAGCGTCGCAAAGGAATGTCGGGAGAGATGTATTGCCGTCTGGGCTTCTGCACGTGCCGTGGAATTAGTCCGGTCCGATGGCTTGGGCAACGTTTCCGAGAGATGGTTCTGTTGGTTCATAGTAGGTACCTGCTCACGTGGCAGCTGTTGCCTCAGTCCTAAGGCATCAACTTCCAAGGCATCTACCTACCAAG